>JAGVSQ010007755.1:0-15020 GCA_022683975.1 Rhyacophila evoluta
AAATAATTTAGAATTTAAAATCAATTTCCAACAAGCACCATCAGTCAAAAATATTAAAGATATTTTAATTGCAGTCTATTTACAATGGACTTTATATCAGACTGACACATTAGCAAGGATTTTTGTTGCGATACAAACACACACGATAATGTGAAATCTTTCTATAATGAGCATATTTTATTTCATGTAAGATGAAAATAAATCAATGAATTACTCGTGTCAAATGTTCTGTTAATATTAATTTATTCATGCATACAAGTGTTTTTCGGAATTACCAATCAGACTAGAATGGTAGACTTATGATTTTTATTGGTGAAACGATTTTATCAAACAATAAATAGTAATTAAATAAATTAAGAAATCCATTAAATAAATCATTCCACATACCTTGGAAGCATAGCTTTCGTCTTTAGGTTCAGCGAATCCTTCTTTTATCAGTAATTCGTTAAGATTTTCCTTTCCCACAAACAAATGAAGATTCACTACACAATGTGCCACCGAGTATACCTGAAAAATGCCATATATGACTGGTACTCTGTAGATCGCTTTGATCATTTCAATGCCCTGAACTTTAACTAAAACAAAGTCTTAATCATAAATAACTAAACTATAGATATGTGAAATTTTATTTAAATACTATTTTTAATTAACTATATTGGTGTATAAATTTCCTTCCTCTCCTAGTGACCGAGAGATAATTGCGCACGCCTCAGTGCTGGGGGCTACCGGTTTGAATCACACAACTAAGTTTAAAAAAACTATTAGAATACACCCTGTTGTCAGATAGTCAACCAATTTGCAAATTGCTAGGCAAAGAATGTATCTATCTTAAAAGACCAAATATTTTTAAGAACTCATGTCTAATAAAATATTCACCTCTATTTAATTAAAGTGCATCTGTGCGAATTGCCATTTTAAATACAACAGAATAGTAATTTTGTTTAATTTTGTGATATACATGGGAAATAATTATTTTAACTTTACATGTAGTCACTAATTGCTGAGACCAGACTCCGTTCAACAATGACAATGTTCTTTGGATATTTATGTGACCGATGCTTTTAGTTTAGCCATAGGAACAGTGTGTAAAATGGTTATACAAACATTACACATGAGGGATTTGATTTTGATTATATATTTTTACCATTTGGTTGATAGAACATAAAATATTCGCCCTAATGACAATAAACATAATTTAAACACTGCTATGTAGGATTTAAGCACGTTCATAGAACACATGATAATCACTCTAGGGTAATCAAAATAAACACTTTGAGAGTGACACTGCCATTGACACTTGTGAGATAAATTCAATTGGTATCTTAGATTTTATCTCACCATGATGAAAGTATTTAATAATGATTTAAGCAAATACCTGTCCAAGCAACTCTTTACGATAAGTTTTATTGAAGAAGAAGGTATTAGCTTCATCCGTCCAGATGGCCCTTTGGTCGAGTAGAAGGGACGGTTTTACCTCGGCCAGAGAGCAAGCGAAAGCCAGAGGCTGCATAGCCAGCATGCTTATCGTATGCACACCAAAGTCAAGTAGCCTACTGCAAGGAACCACCCCTTCATTGCCATAGTCAATATACAACACCTGCAATATTTTAGTCAATTAAATTTATGATTCAATAAAAAAGCCGGCACAACAAACTGATTGCTACAGATAATCTGTTATAGTTAAATAAAAAATAATGAGTTACCTTAACCATGTTGTTAGGGAGGAGTTTGAGGATTTTTGCTCTATAGTTCATCATTAGTGACTTGTTTCTTTGAAAGGGAGCGATGCAGAATTCTCCTACTTTAGGGGGAAGTTTCTTTTCTAGCTTAGTAGACGGGTCATTAAGGAAAGTGTTTAGCCAATGTAGCTGTTTCTTGCTTGTGTCATCGGCTAGGTGACACCAAAACTGGCCACATTCCATCATCTGCCGACAATAACAATTGAAATCTTGGTATTTGAGCTATATTCCAAAAGAATATGAGATGTTTATGACAAAACTTTACAGCTGACTGTGTACAATTCAAATAAAACTCCCTAGCCAAATATGTTAAAATCCATAATTCGAAATAGTTTTTTAGTCACATGCAAGGCCAACATACAGTTGAACTAGTACAGCTCTATGTTGGCCATTAAATCAATAAGCAATTAAATCAATGATAATCATTCACACATTAATGGATAATGTTGAAGGAAGATTGGCCTCAAATATCATAGTGAACATGCGATTTTTCACATAGCGTCAGATTTGAACTGGCAAGCCATGATTCTGTCTCATTAGTCCCGTTTGTGGCATTTTAAATTAATGTACATAATAATAAATTAACAGAGGACCGTTAAGGGATCGCTTTAGTAATGACATTGTACACTTTCTGTTCATAAGTATACACACAGAAAATATTATATAGCATCTCTGAGCTTTGATCCTTATGTAATGCAACGTAGATACTTAAATGAAAATATTTTAAAATATCTTTACGAAAGCAATATTTAATTTCAAAAATGATTCATCGATTTCAGGCAGTCTGGGCAGGAAGATTTGGGGAAAAGTGCGTTCCTCTGGTTTGCCTATGTCGAAACTACTTTCTTCATGGAGCACTCCCATGTTTGAAGCATACTGCACCGCCTTGTCTCGACTGAAAAACACCATCAAAGTTACTGATGTCTAACAAATTGAAATGAAATCATTTCAAACAACCTAATATCAATAAAAATAACTGTTCAGACTAATAGTTATAAACCAGTTGCTAGGGAGTTGAAACGAATATTAATTCAGGGTAAAGGTTTTATGTTTTTAATCGGTTCAGATATGGCCCAGTATAATTATCCTAAGATTTCTCCCTCCGCCGAGGTGAGCTTAATTAGCTAGGTAGATAAAGGTAGCCTAAAATGGGGCGTTTTTTAGTTTTTACAAAATAATTCAAAAACGACGCATCAAATCAAAAATTTTATTTAATAGTAAGTTATAGAACGTAAAACTATGCATAAAATGACTCTCATGTTATATGATACGGCATCTTACAAAACAGTTTTGCTCCAACACAGTCAGAAATTTGCGGAAAACTCTCATATAATACTGTGGTTCAACACATTTATTTACACCTTAAAAACTTACTATTATACTACAGAAGATCATTACGAAATTGCTTGCATAAATAATAAATATAAAGTTTTCGGAACCTAACCTCCTTTCTTTTTTGTACTTTCATTGGGTCTCTTACGACATGGTTTTTTCTGAAAACCCATCTACCATATTTAAAGTGCGTTATGTAAAAAATAAAGCCAGTAAATACTTGTTCGATCGTGGAGAAAATACATCCTAATGTGCGAATAATTTTATTGAATTTTGAAAAGACTTGAAATTCGAGTGATACATATGAGATATCTAGATTAAAGAAACTTTAAAATGTTTTGAAAACATCAAGGAGTGGTTTGATCTCGAATCAAATGATTCTCAAATGATGAAATGACTCAACCATACATATTTTTTCATTTGTCCATACATTATGACAAAATACATCTCTTGCAAAACTTATATTCATTATTTTTAAGAAATTGAAAAAAGGTTGAATAATTTTAAAATCATTTTTAACTGCATTGTATAATGTCGAGTATATCTCAACATAAAAGTGACGAGTGATAATTTTAAATCTTATTTTATTTTTTTCCATAAACGGATGGTAATGCTACGTGAGAAACCCGAATACTACAAATTAGAACTAATAAAAGTGAATATAATAGAAAGGTGGTAGAATATTACATGACCTATTGAGAAACTTAATATGCAACAAGTTTATAGTAATTCAAAATATCGACTGATTGGTTTGCTTTCGGTATCTTCAGGTAGTATGCGTGTGTCCAAGAATACTCTGCATTCATTGCATACTTATACGACGTTATGATAATAATCCACATGGAAATTTACACTTTTAAACTAGTTCTGTCAATCATTACATACAATATTATAATATTTATTGTAGCAAAAAAATGAAAGAGTACTCACGGCATGACACTTATAGCTATAGGCATTTTCAGATGCCGCATTTTGATAGCTTTGTAAACAGGAAATGATATGGAGCCTGGCATTGTCACTTCCTACAACAGATTTCAAAGTATAGGCTACTTACTTAAAACAGGAGTAAATTGCAGGCTTTTATTATTTACAGAGAAAGCTTATAGTGTTTATTTCTTATATTAAATTGGCTGTGGTAGTTGAAATGATTTTATATTGATCATACGTTAACAATTATTAATTATATTCTAGCCACCCCTTCTCCCCCTGTTCAACATTAATATCACCAGTCATTTAAAAAAAATATTAGAAAAATTTGATCGATATATTACCGATGATATTTTTTAATATAATTGGGTACCGATACCATTTAATTTTGATATAAATGACCTGCATGAAGATTTTACAAATATTAATTATCTACTATATAAGAGGAATTTATTGACAGTAAAAGTGATGATGAGATTGGTAAAATACTATTAAAGTTGATGCAGCTCATTTTGATTAAATATTTTGTTTTGTCAATTACCTACAAATTCTACAACTTCATGTGTTTAGCTATCACATTTTATAGTAAAATATATATATTTTCATGATATAAAATACTTACGGGTCTATCTTTTCTAAGATGCAAAGCCTCTTTTTTGGGAAATGTTACGTAAACTTTACTGAAAAGAAAAAAACCAAGTAAATTAATTATATATCAACAATATGGATGAGATTTATCATGATAATCTGAGAAGTTGGAAGCACAAATTTTACTTATGAATTATAGGGTCTCTTCAAGATTTCATTTCATGATTTGTGTTCAATTTTATGAAATATTAACTGCATGAAATAATTATAAAAAAGTAAAGTTAAGAATACGCTTAATGGATATTATTATAAGAGAATATATAAATCCTCAATCCAGAATATGCCTTTGGCCACATAAAAAAAAAGAAATCAAATTATGTATGCAAAAAAGATTAAATTTAAAAGATACTGGAAATTTTTGCCAGCTCTGCACTATGCTAAAATTTAAGTATGTTTTCAAACCTGCTGCCTCGGTCAAAATTAATAATGATATCCTCATCGGTGCAGCACTGGAAGGCTTCCTTAAAGAAGTGCGAATATATGGCTCCCGGTTGCTGTGTGTCCATACCGTTCAAATAGACGGTATTGCGAGGATCACGGCCACTGATTGTTTTAGCTGCCTCACGCTCCATTTCATCCCCACTCTGCCCCAAAGTGAAGAAGTAAGGGTAGAAAGCACCAGCGATGACTATCTAAATAGTGTTATTCGCAATTTCATGTTAAAACATCTTGGGATATCTACTAATTTTATTTCAAAATATGCGTTGTAGAATAGTTTGATTGCAAAAAAAATCCAATTCTGATTATTTATGACTTTATTCCTGTATTTATGCCAGACAGATTTAATGGGAAACAATTCTTAAGAAAATATTTCTATATGACTATTGATGGGCTTGTTTCTTTGCTTATTTTTTTTCAGTAAATTTCTGTAGAAGATAATATATGGTTTTGTACTAAAGATTTAATACAAATGATGCTAGTCAAACAGATTAACATGAAAGGAAAAAGTAGAGTTCCAAAGATATATTGGATAATCATTTTTAATTTTATGCTTATGATCAAATTATCATACAAGCAGAGACACCTCAAACAATGGTCGGCTCTTTTAGACTAGATAAGTTTAAGGAAACGTGTACGAAAATTCTTTCCAACAGCTTCAAGCTGCATGTGGGAATATTCAATGATTGTACCTCGTGTGCATCTCCGGCTAAGAAGCTAAATTATCATCTGGATATTCTAGGAATGAGCTAAATGTGCTGGAAAGAGACTGGGAAGAAGTTATTGGATAGGTGTATTTTTGTTTATCCTGGCTAGGAATAGTAACATCGCCGTGGCAATAGTGATATTGAACAGATCGATTTGGTACCAAGTAAAATGGGGGTCAATTTTTAAAAGACTGAGAACCAGATCGAAAGTACTGAGAAAAAAGTACCCATACCGCGGCCATATGCTCTACATAGGAAGTGGGTATGGCAGAGAGACAGAGCTTGTGATCAAATAATATAAAAAATAATTTTTCAATGGTGAAGCATCTTGAATATACCTTGAGTACAAGAGGCAATTCAACTTTAGTCCAGATAGGTCTATTAATTTTCTTTTCTTCGATGCCCTCGCGAGCAAGGCGGGAGTGTAATTCGGCCACCAGTTGCTCCATATCGTAAAGTGCATTCAGCTGCAGATAAAAATTCTTCGACCATTTCTTCTCTCCACCATCAACTGTACTAAAGTATCTTAGCTGCTTCAGTGTTTGGTATACCTGTATTATTAATTAAACATAACATATTAACTTGATACGATGAATACATGACCATATTAAATCAACTATTTGATAAACTGAACAACATTGTGGTTGTTAAAGAAATGGTCATTAACTTGTAAAAATTGCATTTAAAGGTTATTTTGTGTATTAAAAAGTGAAGTTTTCCGGATAGCATTTGTTAAAATAAGGTCAGTTTTTTTGTACTAACTAGGAGAGGTACGAAATGTGAACACTAAGAAAAAATACCACAAACTTCTAAAAAACTATATGTGGTTATACAGATTAATGTTTTGAATATTATGAAAAAATACGATTGCTGATACAGTTGTATAGCAACAAGAAAATAAATAGAATTTTTAGTTCAACTCTGTGAAGAATAATAACCATAACGTTTAAATGGAAGTAGAAGTACATATCGATGTTCAGTTTCTTTTTACCTAGTCAGACTACCTGTCTATATGTGGATTAAATTGTTTTCTAAAAATTTTGTGTCCCTTCCTTAATTAAATGTATAATAATATTAAGCTAGCCAATAGGCAAGTACGTGTTTCATGTTGTACGTTTGAATACCATAGCTTATAGAATTTTAAAAATCCAAAGATAGGCTGACAATCAATTCTCATGAAAAAATAAATAAATCTCTTAAGACATGTAGATATATATACTCTACTTTTGCAGTGAATTTTTTTTGTGTGAATGTTGGGTGCGAAAGTGCTAATGTTTAATGTTAGAAAGTATAAGGATGTAAAAACATTAAAAATTGTATTTTAAAATATTTATTTACCACTATAAACAATTAAGTTAATGAGGCGGTGTGTTCAGGTGTTTTCTTTATAAACTTGTCAAGAATTAGTTGAATACCACTCTTTTTTTCTTTTCTTGATAAAGAATTTTATAACATCATCGCAATTATTGCAGGAGCATATGTCTGGCGTTGACCAAATTTTACAGGAGACAAAAAATGATTTTGCTACAAAAATATAAAACTTAGAAATGCAGTTTCTTTGAAGGATTTATTTAAAAAATATTTATACACAATTCTAACTATAATGATAATTAATTATTATATATCTTATGAATAAGGCAGCTTACGTGTAATTGTAAACATAAAAATGTAGATACTGGTTATTGTCATAGTTCAAAATGTAGCTATACATACTGTTGTGGATGTCTTTATGGTACAAACAGTTAAATTTTATAATATTATTACAATAAATTTATATAATCTGTCTTATTCTTTCTGTTATTTTTTAAGTAACTGTGATGCAGTAGATCATTATCAATAGATGTATGTCCTCAGGCAAAACCTTCTTTAATATCTGGAGAATTTAGATAATGTAATTTTAATTTGTTTATTGTATAGTTATGGTACCTGCACTTTTGGTTAAATTTTATTTTAGGGACATTTTTGAAGTGATTTTGAGAGGTCTTCCGGTGCCCGTGCGGCCATTTTAAAAAGTAGCCGGTTCTTTAAGAAGTGCTAATACCTCACATAAAAAGTACTCATAAGTATTGAATACTTTTCAAATAAACTATTGGGTACTTATGTGAAGTATTCGATACCCATCGAGTGATGTGATAATAGCGCTATCTACTTGATGCAAATTTAATAAACAGAATTGCAAAATTTTTGTGACTAACTTCACAAATGCACTTTTTTCAGAATCTTACTCTGGTTGAGCTCTATCCTTGTCAATGATATGATTTAGGTAAATATTTTCATCATTCTGTCCAACTTTATGTGAAAAACATAAATCATACCCATCCTTTGGTGGAATATATAAGGAAATGTTTTTGTCATGAAATATTTCATTGAACAGTGAAATACTTAAAGATTTAGTATTGTCTTCAAAGCACTTTTTGTAGAGATTATATACCTCAAATACAGATTTGGAATCGCCCTCTAAATACATTTTGCTGCTTTCTTTCCAACATTAATGAGATGCCATTGAGATAAATGTATTCGTCTTTCTTTACCACTTAAATATCTGTTATTTTGAGTAGGACTAGGTACACTTAGATTCATTACATTTTTTGGTATTCTGTAGATGCTTCTCTTTACTGAGCTGAGAACCATTCATTCCCGCAGTCCTAATAGTCTCAAAAATGTTGTGTTCCTGCAACATTGGCGATGACGTGCTGTGTCTTTCTTAATTGCCCATGTACTTGAGATATACGCTCTCCATTGGAATTACATTTTTTCATGGTAGTTGGAAATTGCATGAAGGCTTCATTGATATCTTTGACTGTCAAAGTCTTGACGGTTTTATTGTTTTCATTGTTTATTAAGTTACAATTTTACAATTAAGTTACAGGCTAACTATTTCATCTGTGATGCTTTCCGGAGTTTCTTCAGAACTTATAAAATCACTCATTAATTGTGGGTATAATAATTGTTAAGTCTTTTATTGTCGACTCTTTTATTTCAGCCCGCATATCTCCAATATAGTTTATCACGTCCTATATTTTATAATTCTTCCAAATATTTCATAATATAGGCCCACCTTCCCTTTTGCCTTGAAGGCCTGATTTATTGTTGTCCTCATATAATATCGTTTAAACATAGCTATCACTGTTTGGTCCATAGGCTGTTGGGCAAACATTGATTACCGATTATAAATTCTGTGGAGTTTGGATGTACTGGAGCATTGTTTAAGATTAATGTTGCTTCAAATTGCAAAATTTTATTTTTATATTATAATATTAATTAAATGCCGGCATGAAATGAAAAGTGACCCAATCTTGAAATATTAACACGGTAACCTAGGCTTTTTTATTTGATTTCCAAATGACTGTAAGCAATTCTTTCTTTTCCTTTCAATGGTCTCGGATTTTCTGCTTGATAAACTAATGTCAGCTTTAGTTCGACAGTTAATTTTCCAACAAGAAGCAATGTCAATCTGTTTTTATAAGGTTTTTATCCAGGGGGAAGTGATTCTTCAAAAATTAATTTCTCTCGTTGAATTGAATATTCAGCTGGGAGAATTTCCGCTACTCTAGACAGCAATGTGTGAGTACGAGCTACTGCGCTCTGTGAGAATGACAGCATGGAAGCAAACAATTGCTGCATTATTGACAAGAATGGCAAAGTCAAGGGCTGCCTGTACTCCAATTTCGGAGCAGACATGGTAAGAAAAATATATACATTATATTATTTGATAGTATATCAATATTTTGTGTCAGTAATTTTAAATAATCACAAAACCCATAAAATCATACGATATGTATAGAAAAAATTAAATAGTTGGATAAATAACTTCCATTTTTATGTGAATACCTCCAAGAATAATGATAGATTATTGTACAAGAAACCATAATCTTACTTGAAACACATTGAGGAATGCAATAGAATCACTGCAACAGCCGTCAGCAAATGTTAATTTGGAGTTGTAGGCACTCAACTTCTCCATGAATGGACTGGCAAACACATTCTTTGTACACATTGCGGCACCTGAGTGAATTAAAATTCTAATATTCATTTACAATTAGTACAGAACATCCTTCGAGAGTGACCATATTTTTTATATTAAAGAAAATTACTATTTAAATGCATAGATTATCAAATTATAACAAACTTACAAATATATTACTGATTAAAAAAGAGATCACACGGATCATCTTTTTGTTATAGGACTAAAGGATTACTCAGGGTAATTAAAGAAAACTGTACGGGTAGAATACAGATATCAATTATATAATATTCTCTGGCAGATCGAAATCGAATAAAAAAAATCGATTAAATATATATTTATATCATACAATTATTTATATTATGTATGATATTTATGATTCGTCATAAATACACAAATTTCAATTGCTTTCCATCTTTTGATTTATGTGAAGATAGATTTTAGGATTTTCGTTAAATACCAATCTGGCACTCATCATGTCATGTGAGTCATTTGCTGGAATCAAGGATCGGGCTTTATTTTACATTTTGGCATATTTGTGACTGAAAAAGAAGTATTTATTTGATGCCGAAACGCTTGCAGATACCTTTCAACATTAGTATCTATTTTGTTAAAAGATAATAAAACAGGAATACTCAAAAAAAAATATGGTAAAATTTGATACTGAAATTGAAAACAATCATAAATTAATCGTACAGAATCAGAGATAAGAAGCTTGGAGCACTATATCTTTCATGTGAAATACCCTACAAAAAAATGTGAGAAATGTGGTAGAAGTACCTAAAAAAGAGTAAGGTTCCTTGACTTGACTGAAGAGAACAAACATTATTTTTGATTTTATTTTTTATACTATGTTCGCATAAAGTGACGCATATGGATCTACACAATGTGATGATATTTGCTCCGAAAGTGGAGTAAATAGATCTCTGCAATGTGAAGATGTCTTGACAGATTATTTTTCTCAAGAATTGTTTGTCAGACAATTAACACAATGGGCATCCAGTACTGCATTTTTGGATTTTTAAAATCTAACATAGATGGGAAACCGAACATGTTTCCCCCAATTGCAAGGCGTATATGCTACCAACCATGCTACCGGAGAGCTATGCTACAAGCATTATAGTCTATTGAAATTCGACATTGCACTCCCTAAAAATTCTTCGAAAGCTGAATTTTTGTATAGACCTTGATATTGTGGAAGTCCTTATCGATCCGACTGTTGGTTATCAGTTTTTCGCGGCGTCAAGGGTCACCAAAAATAGTTTTTCGTGAATATTTCGTTAACGGTCACTTTTGAGAAAAAACATTACATGTTTAATTCGTAGCTTAAGAAATTTCCTACAAAAAATATGTTTTAACATTAATCCATAATAGTGGCCGTTTTGAAAATAATTCAATTTACAGAGTTGTCCCCAGTAGGCCGAAACCGCATTTGACAAAAAGGAAAAAAAGTCTTCAGTGATTTTACTGCCTATGAAGTATTGAGTGATGGATGGATGGCTGATGTGTCGGTTCATTTGTAGCTTCAACAGCTTTGATATAGGCCAAAATGTTACTTGGCTAATGTACAACTTTTAATTATGGATTAAATTTGTTGGAAATGATTGAAAATATTTAAGTAGTACTAACCCATTATAACGCATTCATTGAGGCAACCGTAAATGTACCCGAGCATGATCAGTTTAGAGATCCGCACATCCACTGGCAGCTTTACCATAACTCGCCCCAGGTGTGTAATGTCACCATCATCTGTGGAAATTTCTCCGTTCACTGTCTTCACCATTGCTCCGATCTGTCATATTCATTGATAATAAATAAATGGAATAAAAGGTGCTGGAATAGAAATAAAATCGCAACGAAAAAGTAGTATCAGCCGGAATGATATTCGGCAATTACTAATGGCACCGGTGAACATGTTAATGTAACAAGGTGAAGTAAATGATAGATTGCCGGTACACATGCTAATCTGTCAAAATCTATTCATAAACATTGGATTATGGCCTATTTTGATTTTGACTGCCTTGTGATAGAACATGCAAGATGACAATTTTATACAGAAAACAATCTTATAGTTATTACTGTTATAAACCACAAAAGACATAACTCAAAAAGATTGATGAAAAGTTCCATGTAATGACCATGTAGGTTGCAAGCATTCTCATTGAATATGTACAGGAATATATAGGAAAACAGCATTTAAAGTACCTCTTTAAGGTTGAGTATCGTACGATTAATGTTTGACAAGTCGGGTGGGTCCATGGCCAGTGCCAGGATGGAGCAGGGTGATCCCATATTGAAGAGTTTAGTGAGTAAGATGGGTCTCTCGAGTGGACAGCGCATCATCTCCGGGGTAGCAAACTGCGGCAGCGCCTCCTGAACAATCAATATTTGCAAATTATATATTGCAACATTATACAGTAAAAAATATAAAATAAATTCAACTAGAAGCATAATATGCTCAGGATCATATTATGATCCTCAGATTTATATTTTAAAAACTATTAACCTTTTGATTTTAATAGTATATTGATTATTATTATTATATATATATACACCACTAGATTGTAGAATTAATAAGAAGTAATGTCTGGAAGTTCTACATCATTTTTGTCAAAATTGATTAGTGGCAACATAACTGATGGTAATTGCACCACTGTAGTCCACCTACTCACTTTTTGGCCAAAAACCCAGCCTCCGTGTTTGCGGAACATGACCCCTCAAATATTTTCCTATACCTATAGCCTAAATAATAAAAATAAAAATAGCTATTAACCGTTTCAGTACCGTAATGTTTTGAGCTTAGGAACACTCACATACCGCATGTTTTGAATTTTCTTTTAAAATAGGGCTCATGGATTTTATGCATTATGTTAAAAGTTTACCTATAAAATGATATATCAAGTTTAAATTTTTCAAGTTGCTTTATCGACATTTCTTTTTTTTTCTTTCAGGGTTGTGGCAAGCATAAATACATAAAATTTTTACAAAAAAATCAAACTATGCATCAGTTCTTGTCTATTATCACTTCAAATTGGATTGTTAAGAGTTTACAATTTTATTACAAAATTCAGGGCTATCACAAAATTATAATATTTAAATTTTATAGCATTATAGCCTAAGATAATAGCATTTGTTTCACTAACTTGTAACTAATATGTTTCCTTCGTGTGATAAATTCCAAAACATGGAGCTGGTTACATTGAAAACATGTGTAGTTTGTCTATAGAGACAAAATAATGTTTTGTAAATATGCGGGAGAGTAATTCATGGACTTGTTGTTTCGAGTAAAAACGGGCAAATTTGAAATTGTGTCCTGAAATATTGAAATATGGTAACGGCAAGGAAAAGGGACAAATTCTAGAAATTCAGGTATAAATTTAAAACAAAAGAATCGATCCTTTATGTCGATTTCCCCATAAGTGGGAGCCCTAGAGACATCTCCCGCCCAACTTCTACAAAAATCCCTTTTTCAATAAGATCCACCAACGGCAGAAAGTTCATTAAGAAGATCTAGTAGGATCATTTCTGCAGTCTTGAACCGCCTATTCCCATCAGACCCGTTTGATATACCCGCTGAAGGTATGCTTGCAAATATCCTCCGAGCAATAGACATATCTGACCATCCGCCAACAGACACTGAGATCAAGTGGGCTGTGAGTAGGCTAAAAAATGGAAAAGCTCCAGAGGGTGATGATATACATCCAGAATGATAATGGAAGTTATTTTGGACAACTCTATCAGGGCTATTCAGGAAATAATCGACAGGCTAAATACAAATTCGTCTTGCATTGGTTTAAAAATCAATGTGAAAAAGACGAACGTTATGTGCAACCATGCCCGCCCGGATCCTGATTATCCTTTGACTAACGATGGACAAAGCATCGAGAGTGTCGACAGTTTCAGATATTTAGAGGTACACATTACGGGAGATGGCTATTCGAATAGGGATTGCTGGAGGAACCTACAATTCTATGCGAAATGTCTGGAGCTTTAAGCTGTACAAGGTAAAAACCAAATGCCGCCTGTTCAATGCATACATTCTGTTGGTGCTGGTTTACAGGTGTGAAACGTGGCACCCAACAAAGGCCCAAAAAAACATATTCTAAGCTCTGAGAACAAGTGCCTGTGGCAGATTCTGGGGATACGTTAGTACGACGTTGTTTATCGATTGCGACAATCCTGCGTTACGACTTGGATTCTTGGAGGCGGCACATAGTGTCCATATGCTCTACTTAGAGAGCGGATACGGAAGAAAACGTATCCAGGCATTGTATTGTCTTGTAACTCAGAAGCTCACACATAAAATAAAAAATAGTCAATAGTAATTCAATAAAAAATAAACAGTCAAGCCAACAGGGCTCTGCTCCTAATGATACATATCTAGTAGCTTTTTGTATGATGTATTTGAAAAAATGGATGAACGCAAAATGCTTTATCACAGGGAGTGTTTATCCTTGCGATGTGGTTCATGCAGTTGAGTCTCTGCATATGTAACATTGACTTTGGGTATTGATTCCCTTGATGTTTTGTAGTACAGGTTCTAAAAAATATCTAAATAATTTTCAATAGATGTCCACACAAGTAGACATTTCAACAAGAAGTAAAAATTTGTGCTTAATACAGTCGGATGTATTATAGTATAACGTTCGTACTCCTATATGGGTTTTAAAACAGTACCAGCATACTTCTTCCTGCATCTTATGGATTTTAATTTTGTCCATACAGATAACACAGACAAAGATGAAGTCACTCACGTAGAATTGTTTTGGGACGATTCTGTACACCCGTCCAGGTCGGACGCGGCCAGCTCGTCCAGCCCGCTGCTTACAATTAGCTTTGGAAGCCCAACACAACTGCAGCGATGAGAAATTAGATGAAATATCCGATACTAGAACCTTCGTCAGGCAAAAATCGATCACTGTAACATACCATCATTTCTTATGAGTATACAATCTTTTTTTTACAAACCATAATATAACCAAACAATGCTGACAAATTTATGGTGTAGTTGTTTTGAAGTGAAAGTTGTACTATACATACATAAATCATATATTTTCTAAGGGTCCCTATTATATTTTCAATGTTTTATAACCTTTTTATCTTTATTTTTTGTAAATAAAATTAATTAACATCTATTTTTTTTTTTTATACCATGTTCGCTCCCAACATTGAGCATATGGATCTACACAGTCTGAAGACATCCACTCCGAAAGCGGAGTATATGGATCTTCGCAATGTGAAGACGTCTTGACAGATTATTTTTCA
>JAGVSQ010007756.1:0-15017 GCA_022683975.1 Rhyacophila evoluta
CTAACAGTGATCTCAAATATGGAAGTTTACCAGTTTTAAATAATTTAGAATTTAAGAAATATTACATAATAATAACACTTTGGAGCCGGAGATTGTGGATTTGATTCCTACACTACTGGATTTGAACAAAACCAAAGATGCAGGACTGATCTTTAATATTTTAATGTGTACAATTGGCTGAAATTAAATTATAGTGAACAAAGTTACCATTATAAGTCTTATTAATTCGGATATCCGTATATTTCATTTTTGCAGTGATCATTTTTACACTGTGGAGGTTCATATGCCCCATTTTTAAAACGGAAATCGATTGTGGAAAGCAAAAAAAACGTGAGCTTAGATTTTTTCAAAATAGTTGTTTTTAGATAATCACAATGTATAAATATTCTTTAATACAATTTATATTAGAAAAATATAAGCTTTAATTACCTAATTATAATAGTTTCTAAATATCACATTTAAGTTTGAAAATATGTTGGTTTGTGAAATTTGCGACCAGAAAAAAGGAAATGTTAAATTTGATATTATAAACACTACATGATTATGTGAATACAATCTTATGGAGATTAAATATAAAAGAGATTAAATACAAAACTCTTTGACGTTAATCTCTCGCACATTTCCCGTTCACGGTCGATTGAGTCATAATCTAAATAAAGCAGTAGTGATAATGCAGACATGCTCCACAGCTGCAAAGCAAACAACGAACGCTGTACTGGTAAAGAGAATTGTTCGGTTCGAGGATGAGAGGTTTCCTTGAATATTTTATTCCTGTGCACCGTGTATCTTGTATGACACCACATTTCATATAATATATACGAGTATTGCAAGATGTTTCTTTATGCACAGAACATAATTTGCATCCATATTCCTTATAATGATGTATAATTAATTTAATATTAAATTAATCAAATACTAGTTGAAAAATTATACTATATAATTCTTCATTATGTAAGGATCAGAATAATCTATGAAGTCCTACAAAAAGAAAATTTTGGAAAAGTGGCGATTTATTTCTCAACATAGTATCCTTTTAGCTCGATACACTTGACACAGCGATGCTCCAACTTCTTTAAGCCGTCTGAAAAATACGTTTTATCGACATCTGCAAAGTAGGCTTCCGTGGCGGCGATGGCCTCCTCGTTTGATTCAAATTTCTGCCCGCCGAGTGATTTTTTCAAGTTTGGAAACAAAAAGAAGTACCACGGTGCCAAATCTGGAGAATACGGTGGATGGGGCAGCAGTTCGTAGCCCGATTTGACCAATTTGGCCGTCGCGACGGCGGAGGTGTGATCCGGTGCGTTGTCATGGTGGAAGAGCACTTCGCCAAATGAGGCCGTTTTTTCTACAATTCGGCGTCGAATCGGCCCAATATTTCGGTATAGTAGAGCCCTGTGACCGTTTTGCCCTTCTCCAGGTAGTCGATGTAAATCACACCTTGTGAATCCCAGAAAACGGTGGCCATCACCTTTCCGGCCGATAGGACAGTCTTCGAAATCTAAAATAAACCACTTTCCATTTCCGAAGAAGATATATTGGATAAAAAAAATCCTTATATTTATATATCGTTTATTTTTCACTCAAATGACCTTAACTAGACTTGAAAAGAATTTTTTCTCCCTCTACATGTATTGTTCTTTCTTTTTTATTTGTGTATTTATGTTATGTTGATTCATTAATTCACCCCAGCTGACTGAAAAACACACAAATAAAAGATAAATTAATTTTAATATATGCAAGTATTTTAATATTTGACTAGTTGTGCAATGTATATTCAACTGTGGAAAGGAAGAAGGACGGATGTTAAATATAATGAATTTTACGGGGAGTGCAAAAAACGTTCATTTGATAATTTTCAGCCAAAGTCAAAACATTACATAGGATCAACCTTGAAGTGCATGACGACTACAGCTGGTATTTTATTTACTCATAAATTACTCATTAATTAATAAGTTATTTAACAAAAAATCAATAAAATAGATTAGGTGGAACCCCCTTTTCCAGGTCGAAAATTTTACAGGCTATTCTTCTTTTAAAGATAAAATCTAAATTTAGATAATAATTCGACGTTTTTAGCTTACATCCTTTTGATGGAACGTATATTAAATGATACACATTCAGATTATCGAATAAAAGCTATTTTGAAAAATTGAGGCTTATGTGCCTTTTCCTTTTTCACAGTCGATAAATAAATGTATAAAAAATATAACCAGTTAAAACGTATAAAAATTGTAGAATATTTTTGATCAAAGCTCATTACAAATCATAGCATTTTGCGCTAGAATTAGAGGATTTCGAAAAACACAAAACAAAAAAGGTTATATTATCGATATGCATAAGTTGACAACACGTATCATACAATTGTTATTTTATTCAGGAAGAGCAGAAAAAACAGAAAGTATTGAAACATTAAAGGAAATGAAATGCACTTTGGAATGAAGTAATGTTTAAAAAAAATTGTATTCAATTTTCATTAATTTCCCAATACATACTTTTTACAAGATTAGTTGATCCTACTGAACAATTTAATAAATGTATGATACGTACTGTCGATTTATGGTCATCGATATATGAAAATAATTAAAAAAGAATAATTGCACATTTATATGACAATGAGTTTAAAAGCAAGTATTCAAAAAAACTAATCGTATTAAAGAAGCCTCGAGAAATTCGGCCCAATCAGTGTTTGAAAAGAGGAGACTTTTGTTGAAGATTTAATCCGACATATTAACAATCATTGTTGATTGATTAGATTTCAAAAGCTCGAACAGTTGGTCTGTGATTTTGTGAGAGAGAGACGTGTGAAAAATTGAATTTCCCAAATTAAAAAACTTCCGACAGTTTTCATTAAAATTTTCCGCCCTTAATTTATTATCCATTTCCGACTTCCTTTGTAGTAAGTCTTCTAATGGCAAATCAATAAGTTGATGTACTTATAATGTAAGAAATTCATGTGTATCCAAACAATGGTACATTTAATTTTTTTCTTCTTATTTCAAAAACTATCAATGAATTCGCAAAAAATACATTTAAAGTTTAAAGGTAAAGTTTACCATATTATTATTTCGAACTATTTTTTACTTTTTCCAATCAAAAAGAGTGGCACGAAAAGTATGCTCTTTGCAGTGAATACAGTGATATATATATGTATATATATTGACTGTCGACAGGAAAAAAGATGTAACACTCAGTTTTTTCAATATAGCTTTTTTCGATTACATCGTATACAACTTAATATATGTCAAAAGAATATAGGCTACAAATTTAGAATTAGTATCTTAAATAAGCTTTTATGTTAGAAAAAAGAAGAGCCTGTAAAATTTACGGCCAGGAAAAAGGACTTTCACCACATCAATTCTATTAATTTTTTTAATAATCTATTAAAATAATTTCATATTTACTAAATATAACACTCGTCTTAATCTTTGCGCATTTTAGAGTTGTGTTTATTTAATAATTTGATTCTAGCCTAAAATCATTAAATAGACTATTTGGCGCTTTCTATAAAATTCGGTCTGTGTGGCTTAGGTCCTTTTTCCTATTCATAGTCGATATTGATTTCTACAGGGCAAACATTTTTACTCCAGAAATGGATACTAATGGATCTCTAAAATGTGAAGTCTTTATGATTTTAACTATTATATTAAATCTATATATATACAAATATATATTTGACCACTGAAGGCTGAAAGATACTAAGCCAACATATATCTCATTTTATTACGATATATGATATTACAAATATGTCGCTTACAAAAATGGATTCAATTATTTATTGTTTCGCCTCAAAAGTGAAATATGGATACTCTCAATGTGACGACTTATGTTGACAGTTTGTTTCATAATAATTGATTGACAACTATGTTCTTAACCATCCTGTTTTGGATATGTTTTTCATCATGTTTTGCAGCTGTATAATTCGTGCTTCATTTACCTCTAGTCTACCAGGGAGAGTTATCTGTAATAAAAATACAAGCCCAAAATTTTATGTCAATGATACTATTTTGTATTTTACATTCACTTAAAAAATCAAGGCAGTCAGTCTACTGCTTTCCGCGCTTGCTGATTCCAAGTTGACTCTGCCTTCTTTAACTAAACTCAAAGTTATTCTTTCTCAATTTATTATTTAGATTATGCTTTTTTAAATTGCCTAATTAAACACTGTTATTAAATATTGAATAATACTAATTTGTTCACAATTTACTTCAAAGCTTCGTTTCATGTGGCTACATAAAGCGGTGATACGATACGAGCGGCTAGAAGTATTATTATGTAAGATAATCTTTTTATGGCAAACCGTTGTTTTTGTGACGGCAATAAACTTATTCGGCCAACACCGTGCTATTATTCTCTACTGGATTAAATTACTGGCTCAGTCTGAAGCAGCTTTAAGACTTTGAATTTTCAATCTCTGGTCCATTTAATATTTGAAATCGATTCATATTTTCAAAAATCAAAAATCTTTTGCCTTTTCAGTCTCTTCTTCAATTTTTATTTAACAAAGAGTAATTGTAGCATAGCTTCTTTTATGTATCGATGTTTTTGTTGAGCTTCCATCTTATTAATTTCTTTCCATCGTGCACCGTTGAGTAATTCATATTTTTGTACACTTTAGATCCAATACTTTCGTTTATTTTCTTCTTTCAAAAATAAAAATGATTTTTTATCATTTATAAACTAAACTTAAGAATAAGAAGATATTTTTGTATCGCCGATTTAAAGTAATTTGACAACATATTTCAAATCATCTAACACCATTCCATTATTTTGCGTTTATTAATATTTGGGCGTAATCGTAGATATTAGAAATTTGATATTAAAAATTCGCCGCTAAGCTGTCTCAGTTTGGCCTTGTTAAACAGCCAACATGTCCTTGCGGCTTTCCAGAACAGGATGCTAATCACATTCTGTGAGAATGTCCATAAATGTGTACGAAGCGAGAAGAGTTACTCAAGTCGGTCGAACCAGCTGTTGAACCCATCGGCTCATCCTACTTGGTTGCTACAAGAGCAAATTTCATTACTTTCAAAAAGTTTGCGTCGTCATACGGTGAGCGTGATGATCTCTTCACATAAATTGCTTGACCAAATAAGTCTCCATTTTTTTTCAATTATCTTTTTTATCATTTTATTTCTTTTAACTTCAGCACACTTTCGTGCAAACCTAAGTCTTGGGTAATTTATATTTACTCCCGGGACATTCCAGTCAAATAAAGTAGATCGCTTCTCGATATCAAAGCACTGGGATACGCCTGATTAGTGGGCACATTAGGTAGATATTAGAAATTGAATAGAAAATGATCGTTAATGTTTAGGTGAAATCGAATAGGCTCGAGACTGTTTAAATGGTTCTTTGAACAAAATATGTAAGAAGAAAAATAACAAATTATACGAATAAAATTGATTGAGTGAAAGTTCTTTTTCTTGGTCGCAAATTTAACATGGCGTTCTTTTTCAAACTTAAAAGCTAAATTTAGACACACATTTGGCATTTTCAGCTTATATCCTTTTGATAGAACGTGTATTAAGCTGTATACATTCTGACTATAGAATAAAAGTTATTTTAAATAACTAAGGATTACGTTCTTTTTCATTTCCACATTCGATATATATCACTGTATGATTAAATAATACTGACAAATTTATCAAAAGAAGTGATCATTACATCATTTTTTTAGTCCTTATATATTATACATGTAGAATTCGAACCAGTAATCTCCGATACTAAAACACTCATGCTTACTACTAAAAATAATTACCTAATTAAAAATCAACTATTTAAAAACATTCGAAATATTTGCACAAATTTCAATTATTGTAAATGTCTTCATTAATTCAGATTCAGCCCGCAGGCGTTGGCAAATTATTGTCGATTGCATCGACTGGTTGTGTACCTCTGTACAATACTAATAAGAATCATTTTTAATTAAAACCGTTGTCTATTCACTCCAAATTTATTTCAAATTGGAGTACCTTTATTACTTGGCTTTTCAATGTAATATGTTTTCGTCCGCATCGGTGTTTATAATTATTTAAAATACAACATTTTCATAAAGAGGTTTTTTTTTTAAAAGAAAGTTTTGATTGTATACATAAAATGTAATATATTTACATTATTTTTTTTCCCTCGGGCAACACGGATTTTATCTTCGGATATAAATTAAAATTTTAATTGGAAGTTAATTCACCTTTTACCAAAACAATACTGTTCAATAATTCACGGGTATTTTGTATTTTTTACAATGGCTGCAGAGAATATTTTGACATTTTAAATTGTAAAGAATAAAATTATGTAGTCATTTTTACTTTAAAAGCTCACTCGCTTAAAACTTCATTTTTTTATATTCAATGATTTCAAATTGATCTATAAAAGTCTCTGCAAAGTAATATACGACCAGTTCTTATATTCAGGAAAACACGATAGTTTTTAAATCTTCGATGATACACTATAATTAATTAATATTAATAAATAAAATTAATAATTAACGTGATGATTGATTTACTAGAAAACAAACTTAAATCAATAAAAAAAGATGATTCGTTAATTTTCACTTCACTTTTAAATATATTTATTTAAATATTTTCATTTAATTTTGGGTATTTTTGGAAAATTAATTGATATATTTGATTTCCTCTTCATATTTTTCTCTCTGTCACGTTTATATTTTTAATTATATTATATGTAATTAATTGAAAGATATTTTAAGGCTTAAACAATAATTAATATTTTTGACTGATGGTGCTTGATGGAAATTGATTTTAAATTCTAAATTATTTAAAACTGGTAAACTTAGATATGTGAAATCACTGTTAGCGACCCGGGTTTTGCCTTTAGGCATCTTCAGGCTACATTGTATGTGGGCAGTGAGCGAACATATAACATACTGACAATAATACTATTGTAACTTACTATTATAGTAATATTATTATACTATATTATAGTAGTATGTGTTATATTATAGTTTTAAATAATTTAGAGCTTAAACAATACATTCATAATAGATAAAGAATGAAATAGATTAAAATATAAATGTTGGTAAATTATAAAAACCATAAAACACTGAACTCTCTTTCATTTGAGTTTTTATTCTCGGTCTCAAAATTACACGGTGCTGGATTCCCCATTTTTTTGTTTAAATTAAGTAAATCCAAAAATTTGAAAAATATATTACACAGCTTCTGGATATCCCAAATGAAAAAACGAATGTACGTAAACAGCTTCATCTATTGTCTGATAATGAATAATCTTTGTTTCTGTTTTTCAAAGTATTTTTTTAAAATAAAATAAACAACAATAAATTTTATTTTTGATAACCATTGATCTTTTTATACAAGGAAACTTATCCGCTATTATTAATATCGGTATACTTTTTTACACGATATCGAGTAAAACACACCTACTGTGTAAATATATAGTTTGGTGTAAATTAACAACAACCGATAGCAGTTAACTGAATGAAAATATAAAATAACGATGATTTTTTTTTACACAGATGCTGGATGAATGAGACGTCGCAGACGACAATCCTGGTGGTAGTTGTAGCAATAACAATTTTCCTCAACTTGGTATTCCTCTGCAATATCGTCAGAGTTCTGTGCACCAAGTTAAGGTCAGCTCCAGTTCCATCGAGATCTGCTCAAGGACCTTCGAGAACAGCTCTCCAAGCATTCAGGTAAATATATCCATCAACACATATCATATTTTATTATGTTTTAGTTTTGTTTACTATAATAATTGACCTGGAAAATAATTATGTGGATGTTTTTTTATTAAGTATGTATAAGTATTATTAAAATTGAATGACATAAATTAATGAAAAATGATTAGAGTACCTTAAAGCTGCGTGGTCCTGTATTATTAATTAGATTACATGCGTGGGGAATACTCATATATAATGGAAAATAATTTTATCCCATGTTTCACATCTAGCCATAATTATTTATTTAAGCTGTGTCCATTTTTCTAATTAAGCTCATCATTTTCTAATTAAAAGCTATTTAAAATCCCCAAAGTTTAATAATTAATTAGGTTGATAACCTATGTACATATAAATGACAATAATAATGGTAATAGTGACAAGTTAACCAAATTTATTGTAAAAAAACGGGACGGGGCTATATTTAAAATGTGTGTAATACATTTAAAATAGTATAGTATGGAGTTTCTCAAACTGCACCCGAAAAGGTTTTCCGCGAAAATTTGGAAAGGTTTTTGTACACTGCGATACGCTTAAAATTCTTCTACTTCATATTGAAAGGCGTGTGATGATTAATCTTCACTGATGCTTATGACGTGAAGTATGTAGGTGCAGGAGGATGACCATTTTTTCTTACACAGTGCGCGCGAAAGAGATGGGATATATTATTTTTATCTGACCTGCTGACAAGTCTTGTCAGTTTGACGACAGTTGCTAAGATTGACAGAACGGCTATCCGCGCTAATAAATATTTTTCATAAATCTGATATTTTTTTTTTCATTTTTTTTAGTGTTGCATTAAAATTTCCAGATTTGCGAAGTGCGAATGCATAAAAAGTTTGGAAAACCCTGGTAAAGTATATAACTCATAACGTGTGACATAATATTTTTTAATTAAAAAAAAGCAATACGATAAAAATTAAATCTTTAAAGATGTTACACATTTTTATACATGTAATATAGGTTACTATATATTTATACTAATTATATCCACTGTGAAAAGGAAAAAGGACATAACCCTCAATTTTCAAAAATAGCTTTTAGTCCATGATCTAAATGTATACAACTTGATACGCCTTCCATCAAAAGGATGTTAGCCAAAAATGATAAATTAGTTTAACTTTTAAGTTTGAAAAAAAGATGTCTTGTGAATTTTGCGACCAGGAAAAAGGGCTGAGTGACTGAACTCGATTAAATAGTACTAAACTGTCGGTAAATAATTAATTGTTTATAGTACCCTGCCAAGTTCGTTTCATTATCTATTTATTTCAAGCCCGAATCAAATCCCAAGAACTTCTTAATTGTCAATGAGAATTCTTGAATAATTTCTTAACAAGTGTCAAACGTTCACATAGTGTTGAAATAGTTATAATTTTACTTTAGTTTAAATTATAAATTTTGTTTCATATTGTAGACATATTCAACCTGCGGCCAAAGATAGCTAGCATTGAATGAGGTCCAACATAAAATCAAACACCAACAAATATTATGAATCTACGATTAAACTACTTTAAAATAATACTATTCACTACATCGATCTCTCGAAAGTATAAGTATACAAAAATAAAAAAATGATGTTGGATAGATTTTCTTGTATAAAAATCGATGGATATCAAAAAATAATGTTTATTATTGTTTATTGTATTTTAATTTTATTAAAAAAAACACTTTTAAAGAATAGTAACAAAGATTATCCAATATAAGACAATAGACGAAGCCGTTTATGCATATTTGATACGACATCACTTGATATATACAGAGCTTGTGTAATATATTCAAATTTTCGTGTTTACTGGATTTAAAAGAAAGACAATTGAGGGATTAAAACCGTGTTATTTTAAAATAGTGTTAAAAAAATCGTGTAAAAAGAAAGTTTGGTATTCGTTTTTAATTTTTACGTGACGATTTTTTTTATATTTAATATGTTTTTTAGAATCACTTTCAAACAACAACTTTATTCACACAGAATTGCTGCCCATGCAAGTAGTTACTTCTTAACATAATGATATTAAATATCTTACTAGTGTTTTGCTGTCATGTCTTTTACTTTTATTATATAAATCCAAAGATGCAAGACCATATGCCCAATGAAATGAGTAATTAGCTTAATAATGAATTCTCGTGAAAAAAATCTGTCAACATGAGTCTTAAAAATATACTTCTTGTTAAAGAATGTTTATCTTCACACCTTTGAAATCTATATGCAACACCTAGCCATGAGTATATTCAATATATATTAATAATTTATTTGGGAACAAGACATATTGGGAAGCTGACCAACAAAGTGAAAATTAATTCTGTTTGCTGTTAATGTCAGACTGAAAGGTATTACATGAATAAAAAACAATTATACTGTATATTTATATATAAACACTAAACAACAATTAAACATCAACTGTATAAAGTAAAAAAGACCTAACCCACACATACAGGAGGCACAAAAAACGTATATTAAATAATCTTAAACTAAAGTGAAAATACAAAATAGAATTTTTAAGTACACGAATACTGAAAAAGGTGTTGTATTTTTCCAATCTGATATTAATTTATTAAGTTATTTAATACACGTTCTTTCAATAGTATGTATGCTGAAAATGCTGAATTATTATATAAATTTAGCTTTTAGCTTTGAAAAAAGGATATCCTGTCAAATTTGGGACTAAGAAAAAAATCTTCTACCACATCGAATGTATAAATTTTTCTTAAATAACTTATCAAACTAATATGGGATTGGCTATATAAAACACCAGTTGTATTCCTCATACACTTCCAGGTAGTGTATATGTAATATGTTGATACTGGTCCAAAATCACAAAAGAAATGTTTTTATCCCTTTAGTTAAACTTGCTCTGTGTGGGTTACGTCCTTTTTTCTCTCCACAATCGATATATATTTATCAATTTACTTTATATTCATTTTTCTGTTACCGTAATCGCTATTATATTTTGTCTGCGGCCGAAACCTTTTCTTCCAATATGGTCCACGGTAGCTAAAAGGTTGGATACTCCTAGCTCAATTATTATGTTGCCCAAAGTAGCACGTCGATAGTCGAAAGCTAAATCCATCCCATCACAGGAAGCTCACGAGCCGAAAGTTCAATTTGGGTTGTCACCTACAGAAAGCTTTTGTAACACCCCCTCCCCACTTCCATCCCTTACTCCACCTGTTGAAACCTGTTGATCACGTAGGGATGACGTAATCACCGTTTAAGCATGCTGTTATATTTTATCTCCAGTAAAGCCTTACACCGTATGCTTTGATAATATATTATACTTACACAAAATATGTGTTGTACGTAACTATACATAAGAAACTATATTTTATTGGAAATAAATTTACAGATACTGCTCTAGGCATAGTCTTGAAAATTATGTGTGGAAAATATATATATATATATCTCTTGATCTAAAATATTTCTTATGTGGAGCATATAGCCACCACATGACGCTTCTTGCCAGTCGCCTTGCATCCTGCAAGGTCATGTCAGCAAAATTCCGCTGAGAAAATCGTGTGGATACTTTCCGAATGTTTGTCAGCATGCCGGAATTACCTACGTCGAAAAAAGAAACAAGCAGAATGCAGGTTCTTTGGAGGCATCCGCAGCACGTGCTTTAGTCAGTTTTAGTACCACTGCGGGAGTATTAGCGTGACAGAAAGTTGCTCCATTTGTTCTTTTATATCTGACCTCTTTTACAAAGTTAGCTCACGTCATCCCTAGTATCCAACGTAGGCATCTAAGTGCAGTTTGTCCTTAACTATTACTCATTCATTATGACCCGATCCGAAGAATTGGCACACACACTTCCAAATTACCACGGATATTTAGCCACGGATTTCAATCTTGAAACTGCATAAAGGTATTGTTTTAACTCTTTTCCTCAATATACACTTGAGCTTTTATTAGCAAAACAGCCTTCTGAAATTTAAAAAAAAATCGATTGATAAGATTGGTCTGACATTTAAGAGAGCTCCCCCAGGCTTTGTTTGAAACAAATAGATTGTCAACTAAAACAATGGCAATAAATAATTACTTAAATAATATGTAACGTCATATCGCTGGAAAAACGTAAAGGTTAAAACAATACACTGTTAAAAAGTAAGAGAAAATACGTTGTAGTTATTAATTTATCGTGAATACAGGACTTATCATTAGTAGGATGTACGCGTTAGAATTACGCGTGGGTTTCAATAAATATGTACATCTATAAATAATATTTCATCGGACCTAATCTTGATATTCGTATACTTTACGTTTTCATATCAACGGCTATAAGTATATATTTTGATAGTAAAGGTTATATATTATCATATATAAAGAATTGTTAATGAAAACGATATCTACAGGTCGTAAATAATATATGCGGATATACCAAGGCTGTAATGTCTATTTATATATAATTTAGTGATAAAGATAAATAGCATCCGAGGCCAAATATTTATGTACGTTTTTTTAACTATGTACTACCTATTTCGTCTTCAGCTTAGTAGGTCTTAAGGTGTAACGTAATGGCTTGATAGATCATTTAATTCTTTTGCATTGCCACCTAGCGGTAAAATAAAAAGTTGTAATTAATTAAAAAATATTTTAAGCTACTAGATGTCGTTGAATAATATTTATTTGAAATAATATATGGATGTAGCTAAGTAGACGACGCCCAAGCTATAAAGTAAAAAACAGATTAACTATATTTTTATGATTAATATTTTTGACTGGTGGTGCTTGATGGAAATTGATTTTAAATTCTAAATTATTTAAAACTGGTAAACTCCCATATGTGATATATGCGGTTTAGAAAAAACTGCGATTACTTCTTGGGTGTCTCGTCAAATTAAAATATTTATATTTTTGAAGCATTTACTGCAATAACATGAAAATTTTCAATTTGTGGCTTGGACGTGTATTGCTTAACTACATCCAATTGCGACTTTCACCAGATATTTATGTGTGTAGCCCAGCAATATTTTAATCGACTCACCAAATGATTTCAGTTGGATATGAACTGCCTGAAATGTCAAAGTATGTAGAGGTCAATTTTGTGTTGCCAATTTAAGAAAGAATTTTTGAGACTCGCTTAAATAAGACTATATCCATATTATGGTAGTTCTAAAACAATATTTTAAATCTTCCTAAAAAAAAAATTCTCTACTTTTCTGGTCGGTTAAACTCAGTTTGTTGTATCTTTTTTTATATCATCTGTTCATCTCCTACGGGAGTTATCTGAGTTTATCACGTGCTTGCGTTTCTTCATAAACTTTATATAAAATTTCTACATCAAACCTCTCTATTTTAATCTTCTTAGTTTTATGATAGTGACTATTTTAAACATTTGTTAAGTTGAGATGTGCAGAGAAAAAAATATACGGATAAAGTTTCTTGACTACATGATTGTATTTCAAATAGTTGTTACTTGCTATTGTTATTATTATTATATTAAATATTTAAGTACATATTACATTTTTGCGTTGAAATATTAAAGCGATATGATTCATGTAAGTAACACTTGCAATTTGACAGAATATACTAATTTTTTTTTTTATTTTACCGTGTTCGCTTCTAAAGTAGAGCATATGGATCTGCAAAATGTGAAGATAATCATTTCGAAAGTGGAAAATATGGATTTCCGCAATGTAAAGACGTCTTGACAGATTATTTTCCACGAGAACTGTTTGTGAGAAAATTGCTTGACTCAAAAAGCATTCAGATCTGCATTTTTAGATTTTTAATATCCGGCAGATGGAGAATCAAACTCGCATTCCCCGGATTGCTAGTCAATATTATCAACTACGGTACTGGGTAGATTATCGGGATCATTATTATATTAATTATTTTGATACTACATTTTTGCGTTGAAGTATTAAAGCAGCGTGTATTTGTATAAGCAACACTAACAATTTTTAAATACTAGTACACTTATTCTAAAAGTGTCGGCTTTCAAAATAACAATAACAATTCACATCATCAATGACACCAAATTATAGCTTTCCAAATTTGCATCATCTTACGGAAAACAAGAAGGTATTCTTCTTAGTTAGTCTTAATATTTTCAAGGTAAAAATATAATTTGTACATATATATTTAATTATAATAATAACAGTAGTAAGTAGCAATTATTTGAAATACACTCATATAGCCAAGAAGCTTAATAAGTATCATGCACATTTTAGTGCAGAGATTTTTAACCATCTCCTGCCCGTGGTATACTACCATACTACCTCCTTAAAAAGCAGTTAAGTTTGTGCCTCCCTTAAAGATCTCTGTGGCCTCTCAGGGAGCCGTTTGGCCATAGATTGAACGCTGGTATTATGCATGTCAACCATTGCTTCGGAAAGCTTCTTCTTGGACACTTTAAACGTTTTTAAGAATGCAACACGATCGTTATGTCACAGTATATAATCGTATAATATAACTGTAGATACGGATGAGATAAAAACAAATAGAAAATATTAGAATGTATAATAAATCTCGTATAAACCAATTTCAAAAACCGAGGGCTTGTGGGTATATACGGTTATTTTATTTAACCAATGGTAAAATTCTTTCCTAAACCTGGATCATCCTACCACTCTAACACTTGTTAAAGTGCCAAGAAACCTGTGGGAAACGTAGGAAAGGTAAAAAAGGTCTAAAACAGAATCAATTTCAGAAACGACCATGTGAACACATAGCGATCACAAGGTGTTATCGTTACGACAAAAAATGCCCATTTTTTAAAACATCGGGTTCTTTGGAATCTCAGGAGCTTTTGTAAATCGTTTTATGACCTTTTATTTTGGGAGAACTTTCGATGAAAGCTTAGAATTGTTAAAAAAAACTTTTGTAAAAAATGGAAGCAATTGAGTTTTTGTTTTGTATTTATGTCCTATTGTTCAAAGTGCCGGCGAGGGCGCTGTATTCAATCATTAATTCGTTAAAATTTTGAAAAAAATCTGGAAAAACATTGTATTGTATATGGCATCTATTTTAAAAGTAATAAAAGTGGCCAGTTAAAAAAACAATTCAAATAATCATGGAAAGCCAAAAGAAATCATTTATGACAGTTGAACTGATGTAATTAATATTTTGAATAATTATTAAATTACATAAGACCATTTTTTTTTAAATATCCAATATTTTGAGTGATTGGGTGTCAACCAATTTCCATAAATCACTATAAAAAGGTAGATATGTAAATTGCGGAAATACTAAATCAATATATACATAAAAATACTTCATAAAATGAGTATTTATAGTAGAAATCTTGTAGCTTAAAGCTGAGGAGGAATATATATTTGGCGACGCATTTTTTTCGGCTTATGCGTGGTCTTATTGATAACTCTGCCG
>JAGVSQ010007757.1:0-13025 GCA_022683975.1 Rhyacophila evoluta
GATCTCACATATGGAAGTTTACCAGTTTTAAATAATTCAGAACATAAAATATATGGTAATTGATCATTCGCTCATTTATTTATCCTTTGATAAATTGTGAAACCTGTGAAAGTCGAATTAAAAACGTTAGAAAAACAAAAAACAACTATATGGTTTTTAAAATTTTGATTTTTGGCATAGAAAATTTGTGTACCGACATATAAAAATATATGGAACACACAATCGCCAAAAAAAATTTCCCATACATGTCACAGTAGACACAATTTGAACTTTTAATGGCTTACGCCGGTTTCAAAATTATCAATTTACTACCTAGAAGAAAAAAATAATAAATGGAGAATTTTCGAATTGTCACATTATCAGAATAAATAAAATAATAGAATAGTAAAATTGTCATTATGAATGGAAAAAAATGTATCTCAGTATACCACTAGAAAAATATGAAAGGACGATGGGCTCAGAGGTAACAGTGTAGGAGCTACATGAACAAAAAAAGGGTACTGAAGAAAAATGGGCCACTGAAATATTTTCGTCATTTTTTAGATGCCTATACATGGGAAACAAACATATTTATCATCTCAAAAATCATACAGACCAAATGTTTATTCTTGACAAGAGCAATTTTTTCTTATTCAACGTACGGTGACAGCAATCTTTTCATGCAAAAATTGTAGATTTTTATAAAATAAACCAATGACAAAGAATCTTGAAGGCGTCATGTGGTGACCATGTACTTGACATAAAATGTAGATATAATGATGAGATAGAAAAAACTACTCTCTGTAAATGTTGTATAAAAAGTGTTGTAATTTATATTATAAAGTATGAAAAGATTTTAACCAATATGTTCACACAAAATACGCTGAAAGTTTTCAGTGTGGCAAATGAAATTATTCTCGCATAACAAAAACGAAGTTTTGTTTGTCTGCAATAATAAAATGTCCCCTTTCAATACTATTTCTACTAAGCTCAGCTTTTGTCTGGCTGGAGCTTTTCCTATTTTGCTAGATGTACAATTAGCGAAAGCCTGGAACATACACAATCTTTTCTGTTTTAATCTCGGATACTTGTCTTTGATTCGTTATATTTCATATTTTAAATGACACAATAAGCAGAAACTATATTTTAAGCCATACTACTTATATCAAATCATATTTTTTCATTATTTTCTCTAGTTTTTCTGAACATATAAAACAGGATGGTTATTGCCTTTTAGCATAATCGATTAATTTACATTTATGAACGTGGTAATATTATATTTATATTGATCATTTAAAAAACTGATAAATGTACTAATATTGCTGCTAGAGTTCGTAGTTAAATATTTTGCAACTGTTTAAGGATTTTTATAATTTAAAGGTTTAAAACTGTATATCTGATGACATCTCATCCTTTTATCACAATTTAATGTGTAATGTGAAGACATGTCTTGAAAGAATAATTTTCGTGTGAATCACTCAAGCCAGCAGATGTGAGAATGGAACTCGTAATCCGTGGGTCCGAAATGCGAACTCTAGCTTGAGAATGTTTTTTATTTATTATTATAAAACTTTTTTACGATATAAATACAATACAGGCTAGATATTTTTATTATACATTCAAATAAAATAAGCCTCATCAAACATAATATCACACCACGTCTTGTATATCGTTGTTGGTAAAGAAATACATATTTATTTACATTTTTTCCAAAATCAATTTTTTTGCTAAAAACTAATTTATCGAAAAACATATAATTTATTTAAAAAAATAACTAATAACCAGGCAATAAAAGATTGCAAAAAGTCTTCATATTTTATGATTTCCAACACACAACTTAACCTTTAAACGCGACCAAATTCGCGAAGTTTCCTTAACAACGATACTGTATGCTTTTAAAATAAAAATTTACAAGGATCCATTTTTCTTCAAATGTATCAATGCTTAATTATATTTTTGTCTTTTGATCACCTAATTTTCATAATCTTTATAACTATAATTGTGAATTGATATTTTATAATCCACTCTGTACATAATCATATTTTTTAATTTATTTTCAGGTATGTACGAGTAGTTCATTTGATTGATGTTTAAGCGACTGCATTGTCTTTAAAAACAACTAGAAATCCATATTGAATATATGTAAGTGAGTTGATTTTTATTGATGAATTTGTTAAAACTACATCATTGTTTGATACATATTATATTTTTTTTTGAATATTACGTATAAAATAGTTGAAATAAAACCAAAGTTTAGATTTTGATCTGTAAATTTTGCAGCAATCAATTTGTTAAGTGCTGAATGAAAATGTCTCAAAGATATTCTATTTTGTATTTATTGCAAATATGCTGCTATATAACTTTTCACACCAACTAAAATAAAATAATTCTACTGAAGTATTTTTTTTATTCGGAAATGTGGCTGCTGTTATTTTTGTAAATTTACTCGTTGATAAATGCCGACATACTTTTCGTATGGATAGAATAAACATTCAACTATGTATTTATGTCTTTTAACTTTGCTAATATATTTCTGCTACTCAGACAATGCAATGTAAATAAATGTTATTTATATTTGTAAAAAAAATAATTTCACATAGATAACTTTTGGTTTTTCATCTGTTAAGATTATACCAAATGACCTCTACGCTGCTACGATGCCTCCACGGTAGCATAGGCCGTAGAGGGCGAAAAACGAGGTCAAAACGTTGGTCGTCCTCAAAGCTTTAGCATCTCACTCTAATACAAGTAAAGAGCACTTAAGTGTTTAAATTTATAGCGCTCACATCGAGGTTTCATCACCATTATTATCTATGTGAGCTTTGGCTTCTTATACCACTTAAACCTGGGTTTTTTCTTAAAATAATTGAAATCATTTTTTTCGTATGATAAAAGAAAATAATTAATAGACATAAAAATTAAAATAAATTTAATTAGTTTATTTGATGTATACTTGATTTTATATTATTATATTTGAATAATACACGTATATCTTTAGTGTAAATCATTTTCTTAAAGCATGCAATTTATGGCGTCTTTTAAAGTGCCAGAGAGTATCCCACGAGTAATCTCTCTCAAAACTTAAATTAGTGCGCAAAATAGTGTACGTAAATCTTTTACCTGACTTTATTTCTTGTATCTTTTAATCAGAAGACACATTAACATGAGAAAGGAAAATTCTTGTTTTATTCAATAGATAATATATAAATATTTTATATACAATGTACACTCCAAAAATAAAACATATGAATCAATACAGTGTGATGATTTCCACTCCTAAAGTAGAGTATATGGATATCGCTAATTTGAAAATATGTTTTGATTATTAACTTTTCTCGAGGATTGGTTGTCATACAGTTGTTCAATCCAATGCGAATCCAGTCTTGCATTTTTTTTAAATCCAGCAAATGTTGGAATCGAACCCGTACTTCCCGCATGTAACGCGCGAACACTAATCTTAACTATAATATATCGAGAAGAAATGTTTGTATCTAATTTTAGCTGAAGGTTTATCCAATAAGCATTTTTAGACAAATATATTAAAACAATGAAGCAATATTGAAATTTATATTTTTATTTCGTTGTTAAAAAAAATAGATTTAGATAAAAAAACGTAATAAATAAATTTTTATTCTAATATTATTATAAAAATACGATTTTTAAAAACAATTAAAAAAAAAGGGTGGCAAAAATCTTTTCTGTGTGCGGAAAAGACAATATTATTACTCATGTTTGAATTCGCATATATTTTAAGTTTGTCTTTATTTTCGCGACCTTTAGTAGGATTAAATAAAATGTTTTACCACAGAAAAGAAAAAGAAATAATTTAGTACTTTTTTTGTACTTTTATGTTAAAGTCTCTTTTGCCTTTATCTAGAAGAAAAGTACAAAAAAAAATATTTCCCATTTATTTCAAAAAGTGTATAAAACGTGGAAATATTGTCAGCTAAGGAAAGTGTATAAAGTTTTTCATAAAGTGATTCAATCCTTTTTGTTGAAAAATAATATTGTACTTTCTGTATGATTGTATGACGAACAATACTTTTTTTTCGTCCCTAAAAAATTTACGTAGACTTAATGCAAATATCGTATACACGTAAAATCTTTAAAAAAATAATATTGTATTATAAAATACGAATCAATATTTTCACTTTAAATTGGAAGAATTAAATAGAAATATAACTTAATAATTTTACGATTAGCAACTGTTCATAAATTCATTGGCTCAACTGTACGTCTGTGTAAACATTATCGTTGATCTTTTAGTTGTACATGAAGAATAAATATGATTGTCTAATGAATTGTATTAAAATAAAATAAAGTATTAACTAAATGGTAGATTTTACGGAAAAAAAATCTACATTAACCATAGACTAAATAAAGCAACTAGATAATAATTATTTAAATAATTTATTGGACTACACGTAGTAAAAGATTACAGCCTATTTTTTGTAAAAAATCCTCCTTTATTTGAATTTAATTCTTCCAGTCCAAGTTAATTCATTATGTATATATTTTAAGTGTATTTTATGGAGATTCATATATTTAAATTGATTCATTTGATTGAAGTGGACTGATAAATAATAAATTTAATAATGTTTTTTAAATTGACAATTTAAAAATAATATTATGTAACATCATAATAAATATTATTATTTATATTTTCCTAATCATGCAAGATAATAATATGGTAGGTTTTTAATGAATAAAACTAACTAATAATTCTGAAAGTTAAAATATAAATGAGAATTTAAATAGACATATGTTAAGTACGACACCTAGGGTAGAAAAGGGTTTTTTTGAAATTATATTTTTCTAAATTTTTATTACAAATTAATAACCAAATAAAAATATATTGAACTAAAGCTTAAACATGCTTAAATTTACAGCCTTGTTCCAAGAATTTTATTTAACTTAATCAATTTTTATATATTTATGAAAAAAAAAGGAATAATTTTTTCTATAAAAAGTTCTTACTCAGATGCCTTTTGGCGATGCAAAACATGCACACTAGCACGGCTTGACTATATCTGGTATAATAGCGAATTAATTCACACTTTTAACAAACTACGTGAAGTTTATATATTTCAAAATGTAATCTTTTATTATTGTGAGTAAAAAGTTGGCTAAGTTTATGAGTTGTAAATAAAAAATATTATTACTATAAAAGACAGGTTTAATGCTACTGACTTAAATCGACAAACGAGTTTTCAAGAACTTCAAGCAGACTTGCGAAACAATTTTGCTTAGCCTAGCAATAAATATACATTATCTTATGCGATACTACATTTTAGATATTAAATAATTCGCTAAATATCAGGTTTTGAAGTTTTAAGGTATTTACTTCAAAAGCTTCACTTTGTTTCAAAGTATTAATAGTATAAGTGTAGGTGTTATAAGTGAGCTGCGGGATATCAATATCGGCTTAGTACCATAAGGTCAAGTAACGAATAATGATATCCAGTGAACGATTCTAGATAATTTACATGCCTGAACTTTTAAGGCTTTGAGGCTTAATATATGATGTGCTTTGCAACGGCCATCAGCAATCAATAGAGACTGATTTATAAACTTGGAATATTAAATTCATGTTGCGAAAGTTTTCTTACAATAATGATGGTTTTATGCTATCATAAATTACAATTTAATGCTTTTTGTTTGAACGTATCGGCTGCCAAGTGCCATGTTTCAAAAATAACTTTACGATTTTTAGTCATAAATATATAATATTATAAAAAAAATTTTGAAAGCAGTAATACTTGATATTTTCAATAACATTTATAAATACAATTAAAGCAAAATTTTAATGACGTTGCGTTAGCTAACATGTCTCTCCGATGGCCGAAACGTTAGTGTGCGCGATTTGCAGCAAGAAATTAAGGGTTTGATTCCCGCAGCTACTGGATTTTTAAAAATTCTAATGTACAAAAGCTAAATGTTTGATGGCTTGAACGATTGTTTGAAAATTAATTCTCGTAAAAATATAGTCAACATAAGTTTTGACAACGTATATTCTATTTCTGGAGTAATCTTCATCATGCTATTCATATCATACTCTATTTTCGAGTCGAACATTGTATACATAAAATAGCCTGACTAAACAAAATAAAGTAAAAAGAAAAACGTATGCCGAAAAACTGTCTAGACAATACGTTGAAACTCCGTTAAAAATATATCCGATAAGTTTTTAATGAAACGTTTTTAAATCCATCGGATTCGACCATTTCCATCAAGACAATATAGGATATCTTTAATACTTACTACCCGGTGACCGATAGTGAGTGCACGTACTCATATTTTATATCATTTTTCCAAATAACTGACAGCAAAATCTTCATAGTTTATATAACCCTCACAAAATTACAATGGTGTCACTACGAAATAAAATATAGATCAATATTAACAGAACTAATTATTTCGAATTAAATCTAGGACTGGCATGTACGTGTGTGTATCAAGCTACGTTAGTATGTATGTAAAGGTAGCGTCCATCACTCAGATGAATGATGTCATACGTCTCAGTGAGGAAGAGTGAGAGTATTCAAAGCGGCTAGATCTGTCTGGACATGTCGTCTCTTTTGTTTCTCTTATATTTTTGCTTTTATTGCACCAATTTTGTATTATTTGACTTGTAGTACATGATAAAATGATTTTTGTAGCCAACTACAATGACTGATTTGGCAGATTTTGCATTATTTGAATTTAAAACATAATTTAACCATCACCGTAGCCAAAAGGACAACAAGAGTGTTAAACTTTTTATTTTATCAAACGTTGCATTAGTTGAATATGATAATATATGAAATTTAGTGTGATATAATATATTTACCGTTTTTATCATTAATACGTAATTTATAAAAAAAACGAATGATAAATTCAATGAAATTATAATATTTACTTAATAAGACGAGATTTTTTGTTATAAACTATGAAACATATGGACTGTTTTCATTTTAAACCAACATTCTAAAACCTCATGAGGAACAGAGTGATATACATTTTTTTCTAATTCTTTCATCATTCCCTACTTTTAAGACTGAATCTTTTTAAAAATCACACGGAAATATGCTGTTTATTCAAAACATTTAAATAGGTGTAATTTTTTTTTGGTTTTATTGATTACTAGTTATTTGAAATCTTATTTTAGTAATAGATACATGTCATAAAACTTCTTACAATGGAGTTGTAGTTTATAAATGTGAAATCATTTTTAAATGTCGGAATATATTACGTAAAAACTACAAACGTACCAATTATATTATTGACTGGACTCTTTCATAATCTATACTGTCAAGCATAAAACATATATATGTTTCTGTTCACGAACACTCCTCGCAAATGTTGAGTACAACTTACATAAGTGTAGCTGTGTTGAGTATAACTACATTTTTTTTGATTATATTAAATGAATCCATTACGATTTTTTTATTTATGTATAGGCAAAGATCCTAAGTATTTATTCGGTTTTGAAGCAGTGGCATATTGATGAGCATATATGTATAATTTTTTTTATCTTCTTAAACGTGAAATTGTAAAACGATTGAAAATAATTTATTTATGAATACCTAAAAAATCCAACTTGTAAAAAAGCCACTGGGCGGTAATTCCATTCTAAAACAATAAAGAGCAAGCTGTATCAAATTTTATATTTTTTGAAAATCAGGGAGTACTCAGTTGAAATTTTATCTGCATATATACATTCATATACGTTTACCATTCGGTTTATTATTTACATCGTATATTATTATTAACACTTTAACGACGAACACACAATTGATATCGTTGAGTCATCGTTCGCTATGCACTTCTTTGACAGTAATAAATTATCACAACGTAATAGGTTCGTATCAAAGCGTAATCCTAGACAATAGTGTTACGCGCCGACGACAATAAGCACATGAAAAAGCATCGTCTCACCGGAAGTATTTGCGGAGCCGGAAACGCTTATTGTTTTCTATACACGAAAGCTTTACATTTTAGGGCTTGCAACAGTCTCTTTACATATTAATCATTTCTACACTACAATGTTTGAATAGTAATAATTTATACGGTAGCTCATTATACAATAATTTGTATTCTTTTTCTTCCATATCCGCACTATAAGTGGAGCATATGGCCTAGAAATGCCACCTTCAAAAATCTCCCTCTGGTATTCTTGCACCCTCTTTGGTCAAACTTGCATCCCGTAACTCTGCCGAATACATTCTATAGATAGTATTTAGCGGTATTCCGGAACGCCGTGAACTGGTCGGTTTAAAGAATAAATAGGTCAGATGAAGACTTTTTTGAGGCATCCAATACAAGTGGCCGAACCAGGTCCAGTGTCGCAGCTTCACTTTGTCGATGATTAGTGGTTACATGGCCAGTTCTCTTATGTCCTCATTTTGAATGATGTCATGTCATTACATCTCCAACATTCACCCGAGGCATACATTCTTTTACAATAATTATTGCTCTAAAATACAACAGAATATGTCTACTTAATTTTGTTTACTTTCAAAATATGCTGCTTGTTTCTCTTCTATTTAATTTATTTTTCCTTTTTTATGGTATATTAGCTTTGTAAACCGGCTTTGCCTAAGATAGATTCAAACTGATTCATTATTAGAATTAATATTATCAAAACTATTTCCGATTAAAAACTTATTTCGATATTTTTTTAACAATATTTGTATCTTGTTGATCAGCGATAATGAAGTTGAAAGTTAAAAGTAATACAGTTGAGCTTTTAAAATAGCAGTTAACAGTCAATATTATATGTCGCTACTGTTTACTGTTTGGAAGAAGTTCTTGTGATAGACAGACACACATGTACTTTCTGTGCTATGGTGTAGGAGTGAGAGAATTTTTTTCAAGGCATAAATGAGTAGAAATATAAAGCGCATTAGTAATTGAACAAAATATATCAATTAAGACGTGAAAATACTTTAGTAGACTAAAAAATCTGCTAATGTAAAAAAATATATTTTTTAAGTTTTATATTATTAATTGCATGCCTTGCGGGAGATGTTGCATGCAAAGATAGAAACGCTACGGTAAAGGCGGGAAAACAGTACCTTGGCCCTTATGTTAGTTATCTGCAGAGTGTCGCCAGGTGGGATTTTCACTAAACCAAATTAATTATTGTGTGTAATCCGATGCTAAGGCTACTCGTACGTTCCGAAGCTTTTGTTGGGTTTCCTTATTTTAAAAGCTCTCGGTGGGTTAGGTACGATTAGAAATTAGTGAATTACACATGGAAACGAGCATATAGTTGCCTTCATTTGAGATAGAATTACACCCATTAAAAGGATTCACACAATGCGTTCATATGAATATTCCAGTGAGAAATATCACTTTTTTCACACGCCACAATATGTACAATTAACCACAAAAAAGTATTGTCAAACTAACTTAAGCTCGCTTATACCTTAATTGCTTAAAATAAAGCTGAAATAGAAAATGATCACTTCTTTCTTATCACAGTACAACTTAAAACAAATGTATTTTACAAAGAAAACAAAAAGCTTTATGTCAATTTTCTGTAAATATTTAAAAAAATATATACGTGAGAAAGTTTCACTGTCAAAGAATTCTTGTACTGATACTGAAAAAAATACAAATAAAAGAGACGTATTTTAGAAATGTCTTCATTGTTTTTTTTATCTACAAAACGATAAAATATTTTTGAGAAAATTTATGCTACGATGATTTACAACTACGGGTACATTATATAAATCTAATCGTAATTAAAGTTTTGGTGATATTCATATAATATTAAATTTTAATTATAACTCACCGGAATACAGCTGTGAGTAAAAAATTTGCAGATGTTACTTTTAACCTCTCTTTAGATTAACGCGTATTATTGCTAACTTTTACGAAGTGAACGTAATGTTCACAACGGTGAAACTGCGAGCGACATCAACGTTTTGTCTATGGTACAAGAGTTTTTTTAAGTTTATCATACAAATTAATCATTTATTAATACAAAAGCCTAAAGGAAGCCGTTTGAACGCACATATGCCTGCCATTGGATTGAATGAAAGATATACTATTTTTTTTACAAACAGGGATTTTTTTAATATTTGTTATACTTTTATATACCTTCAAATAGATTTTGGACAGAAAAATATGATAAAAAATAAAAATATAAATTTTTCTTTGATGAATTATTTATATATATTATAATAGGACAAAATATTTTTTTTAGTTAAAACTATTACTAATGCTTACAATCGATGTACAATTATTTGTGATGGTAGCAAGGAATGACAGCAGAATTTTTTCTGTATTTATGTATAGCTTTTTTTAAATATCACACACGCAAACAAGCTAATCAACTAACTAAAAGTTATAATACAAAAAACGTAAAATTATGAATACATTTTAAAGTTTTATATGTTTGTATTCTATTTTTATTAATTATTATTTTTTCTTTTTTTCGGGAAAAATCTGTAAATATTTATAATCATTGCATGTAATTATTAGAATCAATCGCCATTTGACTGAGGCAAACTTTTTATTATGATGAAAAGCTCTTGAAATTATTCAAACGATAAGAGAAGTGACAAAAGCTTTTAACGCGTCTTTATACAACGCCACTGAACACTAAAGCTATGACAATGTTCATTAATTATTATTGTGAATCGCGAGCCGACTTGGATAAAATAATGAATAGCCCTTAGAAAACTTTCCGAGAATGGACGAAGAAAGCTGTCAGAGAAAAGACAAAGAACTCGATCTAAAGGATTGAGAGGCATACTGGTATGTGAATTGTGTTATCAATAATTAATAAAGACCTTAAAAGATTGGAAACATTTTTAATTACTTTACATACGGCTTTTTTATCGAAAGTCTACCTATATATATATATTTATATAGCTCGCTTAACCTCACCTAACATTACCCAGTGTCCAAGTATTTTTCAAAAAAAAATTGAACAGAGCGTTGTTTACAAGAAATTTTAAATTCAAGATATTTAAGCACGGGCGTGATTGTTCAGTTTGAAGATATAAAACTATGATGTATATTTATACTTTATACAAACATCATAAAATATATACAGAAGTTATTTCATATTGCTTAGCAAATAAATATATGGGTATATGATAAAGTGGGTCCCCCATTTTCATCATATAAATAGCATAATTTATAAGTATACCTTTACTATGAGTACCTTTAATAGAATTTATCATCTAATAGATAACTTCGGTTGTAGTATTTGTATCTTGTGATAGGTCCAGAGTGAACGATAAAAGATTTGCATTTTAAACTAATCAATGATACTATACAATCATGTGAATGCACAATATTCACTCGTAAATAGTTCTGAGTATTTCATTCAATCGAAACGAGTTTTACGTTGAGACTATCACAATAATAGCATATTGACTTCGTAAAATACGACACGTAATATAATAATTGTACTCTTATTATTATAAATACACGTTTATTGCAGATGTAGCATTATTTTAACTGCACTGGTAATAATATTTTGATTTTCTATGTTCACCTTGAAATTTTAGAGTATAAAGATGTCCAATATAGAAATAAAGACATCTCGATATAAGTGATAAAGAGTAATTTGGGATTGTGATTTTTTTTAAAAAAAATTTGAATCGTGTCAAATTGATCAATACTAAAATTTATTTTGATTTAGATCAAATATAGTTAAAACATTTCTTCCGCTTTATACCATTTGTTATAAAAGAAAAGGAAGCAATAATCAAAACTTAAAACCATCGTTTATGCCATTTGCAGTTACTTCGGGTCGTTTGTGGACTTTAAATTGTAGAAATAATTTTTGATTGAGGTGTAATGTTTTGACAAACCGACATAATTAAACTTGTTTCGTATTTCAGAAGAAAGCGTTTCAAATTATCTGAAAGAACGTTAAATAAATTTATTTAACTTTGGTGTTACTTTTCTAAAATTACCTCCAACACCTGTTGAGGGCATTTCTAAACATTAGACGTATTAAATGAACTTTGAAAACTTTCGCCCCATCAAAGTTCAAAAATGATCTCCGTCTTGAAATGACATCATAAAGAACCTTATTAAACTTTTAAGTTTTAACTGATATGGCCTTTCATACAGTTCGCCGAGGCCTTATCGGGGATGAAATATTTTCCCGGGAAACTTTTTGACTTTTCTTATACGTGTGACGGATCATTTGCTACATAATTCAAAATGGATATCATTTATTCTTCTAGACCGACACTTTTTATGGAAATATTTCAGAGCTGCGATATTCAAAATTTTATAAAAGAAAATGACATGTCTTGTTGAATTATATCAACTCTGCTGAATGTATGAGTTATATGGAAGTAAATAATATAAAAGCATATTTTTTTATACTTGGAAAATTAAACAAAATAATCTTTCATTTATAAAATTTATTATTCTCTATATTTAATGAAAAAAATGCTGGGAATATCATATAAGTTTCCAGTAAAAGAATATTTAAAAACATATGACTGTAATTACTGGAAAATTGAAAAACTCGTGACTCTAATAGATACATGCTTTTAATTAACTGAATATGAAAGATTTTAAAGTTTCCAGTGAAAATATTTATACTTAAATTAAAGAAGTGAGATTTAATAATTGAAGACTTTAAAATTAACATCGATTTGTAGAGCATGAAAATATGTCAATTATTTTTTTCAAAAGGCATTTCAACTTTATAAAAACACATTTTGGTTCAACGTTAAAAAGCTGTATAAACCGATATGCCACGCCTTATAAATTATGATTCATAATATTATACCATTCAGAATTTTGTATACAATTATAAAATGTATAGGTTTTAAGCAGAAAATGTTTACTGGTTTGCTTTTTTTTTTTTTTTGAATAAAAACTAGCCAATCATAATATATTTTAATAAGAATAAAAAGTTTTTGAAAGATATTTTAGTAAAATACACTTTGAAAATGAACTCGTGATTTGCTTTAAAATATCAACATTAACTAACTTGAGTGCTTGAATAATATAAAATATTTTTTTTTTGTAAAAATGATCGTTTCTATCTGTTTTTTTTAATCTTTTATTCAAATTCTGAGAGA
>JAGVSQ010007758.1:0-15014 GCA_022683975.1 Rhyacophila evoluta
TACTGTGTAGATCCATATGCTCCAGTTTGGGAGCGAACATGGTTTAAAAAAAATATGTTTTTTTTTTTTAATTTTTAATGGCGTTTTTTTCGTCAATCTTTGACATTAAATAGTAAGTACCTACTCAAAAAAATAAATATTTCCAATAAAATATTTTAAGCACCTCCACATAATTTTAGAGCTATACGTTTTTTAACCCCTTGATTACCAATACCTTTAGGCTTAATATGCGTTTATATATACATGATTAAAAGGGAAGGGAAGTACGCGTAAGGGGTTATTAAGCTGTCTAGCCAGACGACCGTTCACCCTAAAATATATCAAAATATGTTTCATATTTTGTTCAATGGCTATTCTCACCAAATACGATTTATTGAATTTTAGCTTCAAAACTCTTATTTTGAATGAAAAAAAAGCATGCATGATTTTTGTGTTGAGTTGAATAATAATTCCGAAAGAGAAGCATCTTTGAAGATATTTTTGGTAATATAGTTTTATATCGAGTTTTTATGTGAATACATGATGAACTGATGACTGTTAAAAGGGAAAAGGACGTAACACACATAGAAGAAATTTTACAGTAAGCACAAAAAACGTTTATTTAACGATTTTGTGCCAAAGTATAAATAATAAATAGACACAACCTTGAAGTGTACGAAGACTTAAACCAGTATTTTATTTGTTCAGTATAATATTAATTTAATACGTTTTTTAAAGAAAAACTAATTAAATTCATGTAATGGAAAACATTTTTCCTGATCGCCAATTTTAGAGGCAATATTTTTTTAACTTAAAGTTTATATTTAAGAACGAATTAGACATTTGGTACTTAAATCATTTTGATAGAACGTGTGATTGTCGCATAAAAGATATTTTGAAACAATAAAACTGAGAGTTGCGTCTTTGTTCTTTTCCATAGTCCTTACTAAGAAGAAATGCCTAACGTAGTTTAGTAACCGTGGGCTTAATTCCATAAATGTATGGAAAATGTTAATTATCAAAACCCGATTGTTAACAAAAATCTGTAAAGAAATAACGTGTCAAATTAACCTCTATGCTGAGAAGTTTTGTTTTTGACTTTAATAAAAAAAAAAATTATCACTATAAATAAATATATTATGATATGCCATTATGGCTTGAAAGTATTTTATAATGAGATGATAAATCAATTTATATTGTTTCATTCGAAATGTCCATTTTATCTATTTAGTTACCGCATGTGACTCAAAGTTGAGTTCCTTTTTCGTTCGAGTGTCGGCTCTTTAGTCTCTGCTGTGAGCTCCCTCTTTGCTGTGTTGACTAGTTTGATTCATTGTTCGCCAACGTGTTGCCGGGTGAAGACGCTCGGAGCGCTGCCGGTCCCGCCAATATTCCGATAAACTTCACAAAACTTATAAATAACTTTTAATTTCATTCATTTAACACATGTCCCGATGCGAAATGATCGCCAGACTTTCGTTCGAATCGTAAAAGAAGTTATTCGACGCTTTTGGTGAAATTAAATCCCAACTAACTAGATTCCTACACGAATCTTACAAATTCAAAAATATAGTTTTAAAAGTTTTTATCTGACTTTGTCCGCCAGTAATTCGATAATACATACTGTAATAACTTTAAAACAAATCGATACGCCGCTTTGCGATTTTAATTTCGGTGAAATCAGTGAATAAAAATAGACAGCCCGCCAAAAAGTGATGTGTGTGAACAAGGAAGGATCTTGAATGTTCTTTTGTTTTTTTTTAAATTTCTGACAACCCACTGAATTTGAAAATTGGAGACAGCTAGTGCATCTAAAATAACGATTTATTCTAATAAAAGGTGAGAATATTCATTTAATTTCAATGGTTATTTTATAAATTGTTTACTAAAAACTTAAATTAAAGATTACATGTAATTAAAATCGAATATATTTACGAATGATGGGCTTAGGTATTTGATAATATCGTTTTAAAGTTATGCTGTTTATAAATGTTTTGTAGGTTTTTATTGTTTTATATTGAATGACATAAGTGTGTTCGCAAATGCAAGCGATATTTTGTGATATATTGTATTAAAGCATTGTTTTTAGGTGTGTTTTAAAATATCCTAAAGCCGGTTTCAACACCTGTTTTGTTCTTGACGTTTAAAATGCGCTCCTGCAACGCCGATCGGCCTGCGTAGAGAAGCACACAGATATTTCAAAAACCGGTTTTTAGTTGGATGATAAAAAAAACTGGGACTTTCGTCTTTTGGTAATAATATTTTTGTATTATATCATGCCTACGATAACCATTAAACAAGCCCAATTTAAGGACACCATAGTTAGGTTTGCGTGTAAAATATGTAATGATCTATTTATTACACAGCATTCGTTTCTATACAGCCGCACTATTTATTTACTACTGATGTATTATATATTACATTCGCTTTCGTTCACACTAATGGCCATTATTTATCTCGCTTTTATACTTCTCTCTCTTTCTGAAATCTTTATGATGTAATGTGGTTCTACGGAGAAATATTTGAGTCAATATTAATAATACCATATTATAAAATATGTACAATGAACTTTGTCGAAGCGTTATTATTTGATAATGTCTCGTCTTGAAGACAATACGTATAACATTTTAAACACCCTGTGCTTTGTTTCATAGCCCTATAAAACATACCATAAAATATTCGGTAGAATTTATGATTTTCTTTTATTATTTTTGTTTAATTACGTGTGCAATATTTTTTGGCTTAATGTTCATTCCATTATAATCGGTCAGTTAGGAATTAGGTAATACCTGCAGCTCCTACAAGTACTGAGATAAGTAAAGCATTTTGCCCTTCACCAAACTGTGATACCGTTGTTTTTAAGGAAATACTCAAGAACTCGCAAATACAAAAGAAAAACACAGATATAATCACGTTTAAAATTTATTTTTTGTCTTGAAATGACATATTAGTTTAATTTAGCAAAATACGATTTTAGAAAAAATGTTGTTTACTGACTATTTTCTTTAACGACGATATGGTCATGAGTATTTTAGCTCTGTAGTGTTTATTAAAAAAAAAAAATTTAATCGATCAAAACGCAACATAAATCATACTATTAGTTAAGCTATTTTACATACGGTATTGAATATTTATATATCTTTGATAATGGTGTCAAAGCCCAATTAACCATCGGTTATGAAACTGGGTCTATCAAGTAAATACGTACACGCGTGTATTTTATTTAGGCGTTGAACTTAACCGATTTTTATTTAATTGAAAATCATGTTTTACTACGTGCAACTTACCGATCAACGATATTAATACACCTCAAAGACCGTGGACTCATGTATAAGTCTTTATAGAAGATTGGTTAGCGGCTGTGGACTCATATGTGAGTCGCCCACCTTGCAAAATTCGGAAAAAATCGCGGTCGTTAAGCTGTCAAAATAAATATTGACACCGGGAATTATAACAACGGTGCGGCTGTGAAACTGGGTTGCGAAAGCCAACAGGAAAACTACCGCAACTTAAATTCCCGGTAAAAGCATCACTTTTTACAAAGATCGGGCGACGGATATGACACACGAATACGAAGAATTGAAAGTTATTTATTTTTTATGTTCATATATCGAGAGTGCGATGGCAATATGAATCGACGTGCACTGACAAGCACCCAAATTTTAAGATGAAATTTTAAATCATTTTACAATGTATCGTTGTTATTTTATCTACATACCAGCTTTTTTCAACCTTTTCGAGCTAAGGACTATTTTGAAAACTAGCAATTTCATGATATAGTGAAATTGCTGAAATATTTTTTGTTGCTTAAAATAATAATACACTTGATATAATAACACATTTCAGCACTTGTTATGGTGTAATATGTATGTCAATGAAATTTTCACGACCCACTTCAACTGTACGTGTTGGGAAACACTGTCATCGACAATATAATAAACAAAACTTGAAAACCATGTAATTTCTTCGTATATATTTCGTAAAATATTTGTCGATAGCCATATCGGTTATTGTAGGAATATCAAGATTGCCAAAATTAGAAGTATTGATGATGTCATAGTAAGGAATACGCTATATCGACAGAATTAATTAACTTGTGAAATTGCAACTTGATATAATCATTAAACCGTTTTGAACGTGACTTCTACCAATTAAAAGCTTATTCTATTGGTAATGTACTTTTGACTATTTCCAATCCGAATATGGAGCATATGGAACTCCACAATGTAAAGATATCCCTTTCGGAAATGTAGTATATAAATCTCCGTTATATGAGCACTTAACTTATCTATTGAATAGAAAGATTTTTTTAACGTAAACTTGCTAGCAGGCAATTTTTCAACCGATTGGGCATCCTGTCCTGCATCTTTGATTTATTAAAAATCCTTAGCAAATCGAATCCTAACCTCCGGCAACGTAGCATACACGATTACCACTGATAATGATTTTATAAAAAAAAGAAAATGCTATATATAGCAATTTAAAAAAATAAAACGTTAAAAAATAATGTTTTTATTGTCAGCTCTTATAATATAATATAAAAAATGTTTTTTGTGACTTATTTTAGTGTATAAAAAATGAAGTTATCAACGTTGGTTATTAAACTGGTGTATTAAATTACAACAAAAAATATACACATGTATAGTATCGGATGTTAAATTCGATTAGTTCTGTGATATTCAATACTAATCGATTGAATGTTTTTATATCAGGTTCTTATAAATAAATCTATTGAGGGTAATCCAGATGTAAGATACTTTTGTGAATTTGATACCGTTTTTGATCTGACTGAAGAGTTACATCAAGTGCAAAAAATATCTATTTTAAACTATACTATTAATGCAATGTGTTGATATCCTGTTTAACTGTCAGTATTGTTATGTATATATATCGATTAATATGTATATATATAGGCAAAAGTCGTAACTTCTACAGAATAAATTTTACAACAGGCACAAACAAATATCAAACGATTTTGGGCCAAAGTCAAAATATTGAATAGCCATCGAGGTGCACGAAGACTAACACTAGTATTTTATTTACCCAATCTGATGTTAATTAAGAAAAAACAATACAATTGATGTGGTGGAAGTCCTATTTTCATGGGCCATCCTTTTTTCTAGCATAAAAGCTAAATTAAGATACTTAATTCGGCATTTGTACTTTGTACTCTTTTGATATAACCTGTATTGAGTTGTATACATTATGATTATCGAAAAAACAAATTTTGAGCGTTACTTATTTTTGTCTTTACTGTCGATACGCTTAACTATTATTTTTGTTGCGTTTTATGATGTTTGGTTCCTTTTTCCTTGCGTATCTTCCTTCTCTGAATATATTTCGTGAAGACGACAAAATTCACGACCATAGCCCATGTTTCGACAAAACTTAGTCGGTCCCACGAAGTCCTCGTTGAAATAAAGTTACTCTACAATTTAACACAAAACCTGAGAGTACTGTTTTACCTATTGTAGAGCGGAGTGCATTGGGATTGCTTGTTTTTAACAAGTGTGTTGTACCGATACGAATTTAGATTAAACACAACATCTATTATTAATTTCACATTTATAATGAACCGCCGATCAGGATATTAATATAATTACTTCTGACATCTATGATTTTTATGATCTAGAACAGTTTTTTCGAAGATGAAGACACTGCAATATCTTTGGCATCTTTCCGTTGCATTATTCAGTTATGTTTTAGGCAATAAAATATGTCTTATAAATACATTTTTATTGCAAAACCACGTTACAAAGTTAGTATTGCATACAACGTGCTAAAACAATCCAATGACAAATAGACCTACCTACTGGTAACTAGTCGAATAAAAAGATTTGTCTCACCATAGTTCAAAGTTCAAATCAGACAGATGAGTAACTTTTCTATTTATGCATTTTGGGTAAATAAACTATAACGGTTGACGGAAATGTCTATTGCAAATTTTGCAGTTTTGTGTAAAATCGATATCCGGGAAATGATTAATGATTTGAACTCCATGCTTCGACATTTATTTTATTTTGTTGCAACTCGAGATGACGCATAATCTTTTCTGGAACCGGTTAGTAATACATTTTTATTTTATAATACATCACGTCTAGGTCAATCGATTAATGATTACTGTCCTGCAATGGATAGTGACTCCCCATGATTTTAGCTATGTCATTATGAAATGAAAACATTGATTAATACGGGCAGAAATAATTATTTTGTATTAAATCTAGGACTAGCATGCATGTGTGTGTGTGTTTTGGATCACGTTGGTATTTGTGTGTATACTGAATCGACGGTTAAATATCGATTATGGAAAGAAAAAAGGACGTAACCCTCAATTTTTCAAAATAGCTTTTATTTCATAATCAGAATCTATACAACTTAATAAACGTTCTATTAAAAAAATGTAAGCTAAAAATTCCGAATTATTGTCTAAATTTAGCTTTTAAGATTGAAAAAGTTTAAATGTGAAATTTGCGACTAGGAAAAGAAGCTTCCATCTAATAAACTTTACTGGTTTTTCTCAAATAACTTATTAAATTAATATCATATTGAGTAAATACCAGTTTAAGCCATCATGCATTTCATGGTTGTGCCCATGAAATGTTTTAACTTTGGCTCAAAATTGTTAAATAAACATTTTTTGTGCCTCCCGTAAAAAAATCTATGTGGTTACGTCCTTTTTATTTTAAGCAGTCTATATTTGAATGGTTTTATTAAGACTTAGAAAAGAAGGGAGGGAGCATTTATTGCGGCTGAATATAATAGCTTAATTTATAAAAAATATTTGCCATTGGATATTGTTTCTCCACTTTCCGCCGTCAATTTTAATACATAGGAATAGTATTTTAATAGCTAATTACAATAACCTGGAAGATTTAGTATAATTTGAATTTGAAATGTAGATTTTTAACTGGATGCTTACATTCCAGCACCGTTGATTTTGGCATATTAAACGAGAGAGTTTTTTTTAAACTTAGTACTTATAAAATAGGTTTATAAATATAAATATAAATAGGTTTGTTAATACTTCTCCGTTTCGCCAGCAATTATAAATTATGTGTTGCAAGCTGCAGTTTCTGGAAATGCATGCCTGGAAATTGCAATTACGCGGATTATGTAGGCAGTATACTGTACTAACACAGCTTAGTGTCGTTTTAAACCAGAAATAATCTTTGAGTAAGTATTCATACTTCAATATAATACGTGTTTATAATAATTCTCTTCGCATATCACACGATTGGCTTGCAGAGAAAGTAAAATTGACCTATTCTAGTGTCATTATGAAATGCAAAATGTATGTTCATGTATTTAAATTAGTATACACAGAATTATGAATTAAATTAAAAAGTGAGATTTCAAATTACATATAACGATGAGGACAACAATGGAAGTCGATTTGTAAGCAAACTATCTGTTCTATGAGGACTTAAAATTTTATTATCGTCGCATGCCGTCTTGAATCGAAAGTTTATTTATAAAATGCATTACTTTTTCTCATCTTAAGCGATTTGGGTATCTCAAACATTGATAAACTCGTAATTATCGACGTCATTGGGTAGCCAAAATGCTTTTAATCTTTCTAAGTAACTTTTCCACTGTGTTCAATCCAAACGTGGAGTATATGCATTTAAATAGTGCGAAGATGTCCGACCGGAAAGTGGAGTATATTATATATTTTCGCAATGTAAATATATGGATTGACGGATTATTTTTCACGCGAATCAGTTTGCTTAATCCAATAGACACTCAAGTCAGCATTGTTGGATTTTTTTTAATCCACCAGGTGTAGAAATCGAGCTCGCAATCTTCGGATCCAAAGTGCGCAAGTTAGCCTGCTAAATCATTACTTCCTTTTATTTTTATCCGTATAACCAGTAAAAGTTTTTTTAAATGTGGATACAATGACTTGAGTAGTTTTTCCTATCTTGATAGTATATATAAGATTATCTGCTTTCACTGCAATGTCATCATCCCACAGATCACAATGTATATCAGCAACGGGTATTTCAGTATTGAAACCATTATCAAAACTATAACTTTAAGCGCTCTCTATCAATTTACATTAGTAACTATCTAAACCAAGAATATCTGTCCTCTATAACGATTGTTATCACAGTCTTCATAATGAAGTAGTTACCGATAAATTCAATTGTAATAAATTTGAAATGTTTTTAATACAAGCTAAAAGGACGTGTCGTTATTTCAAATCACTACGAAATTCCAGTTTTCGTCGATGAAAGCCTGTTTTAGATTGGGGATCCAAATTACTATAAATACATTTTTAGGGTATGCTGTATTGTTTAGGTAGGCATTGTTTAATATAATATATTACAGAAAAATTAGAAATAAAAATTTATTTGTTTTTCCATGAAATATTTTCAAAAGGGAAAAATACCTATATATGAAAAAATATCAAGGGTTTTTTCCAATAACAAACACTGTAGATACAGGTAGGAACGATGTAAATTTTGTTAGATTTTTTCATAACATCGGAGTTTTTAGATGCTAATAAAATATTTCCGTATATCTTAAATAGTTTTTCCTTCGCGTAGAGGTTAGCGTGCGCGCTATGCATCCGGGGAATGTAGGTTTCATTCATACACAAAATGCATGCCCGCATGCCCATTGTGTTGAACATTGTCTTGCAATCAATTCTACTGAAAAATAATCTCTCAAGACATGTCTTCACATTGCGGAGATACATATACTGCACTTTCAAAGCAGGCACCTTCACACTGTATAGATCCATATGCTCTACTTTCAGATCGGACGTTCTAGAAAAAGCTGAACAATATTATTTTAGCCGCAGATTTGCTTCAAAAGATTTATCGTGGTTGTCGGATAAAACATTGATTTTTTAAACATTCACTGGATTCAAACCCACAAAGTAATTACAACTCGCTATCTAGTCAAAATTATATATTCGTTTTAAAATATGTACCACAGTGACCATGTTTTTTTTTATATTCTTTGTAGAACAAAGCTGTGTAAAATACCAAATTAAACATCGCATAACATTATAATGTTTTACCATATGAAACTGCCATTGGTGTCGGTGTTTCATTATTGACTTTTTGATATTTCGTTTGCATTTACTTACACCCAACTCACGTAACTGAATATGAGATAGAACTTATATAATTAAAATTTATCTTGCAAACACATTGACGTCGACGCATATTTACATGATTATTTGTAATAGCCATATACTTGTATAACAGTATAACGTATTACCTTACAACAAAGTTTCCGGACAGAGTCATATTTAGTTCAATTAAAGCCTGCGTACAAGGCTCATAATACTACTGAATATGTTAACTACAGGGCTGATATTTTTGTTGATTTTACAAGTTGACTATAGGGCTGACGTTTGCATTTTATTTAAAAACACAAAATACGATGGAATAATTAACTCATGACACTCATTAACACGGTTGAAGAGTTGTGGCAATTAATTTTATAAAACGGTTTTAAAAATAAATACCAAATTAAAATGTAAAGTATAAGATGTGAACATCCTTCTGCATTGGACTATCGCACGACATATTAAACTCATGCAAATTTTGTAAAGATTGGTTTTATATATGTTTTATACTTGATTATAAATTAAAAAGTATCGATTAATATTTTTGTCTAGATTCTAGATGGTAAATATTATACATGAGGAGATCTGATAGAGTTAAATTTTTTTAATGTTGAACTATAGTTTACAACAAACAACATTTTTGATCGAAGAAATAATTTCTCCATTAGGATATTAAAGTTGTGTATTTTTTTTGGAACGTACCATATAATTGTTTATGAATTTCGAACCTCGTATAACACGGATTTATATTACACGATATTTTTGATGATGTAACCCTGCTATGCCGTTTATACGAAAGCCGAGTGTAAATGAATTAATGCTTGTTAAAATACCCCATAATAAGCTAAACAGAAAAAACACTTTTAGTAGTGGGAAGTGTAGACGAAATCAAGTATTTTAAAGTACTAGAATAATATAAATATAACTCACTGTAAAATACTAAGAATTTTAAAATGGGATTGTTTTTACATGTTTCCTACAATTTTTATAAACGGTTTATTGGGCATTTTAACAATTATCCATTTATATTTAAAAAAGATAGAATATTATTTCACAAATTAAAAAATAGTTTGCAGCATTTCTCGCTTGAATATTGAAATCTACTGAACAAGGCAAAGAGTTAAAAATGAAAATTAAAAATATAACCATCCAATTCTTCTGTGGAATGATAATAGTATTAAATAATATTGGTCGTAGAAATGAAAAAGGACGTAGCCCACCCAGATGTATTTTTACAGGAAATACAATAATTCTATTTAATGACTTTGAACCAAAGTCAAATTATTACATAGATGCAACACTGATATCAATCTAGTTAGTTTTTTAAAGAAAAACTAAAAAAGTCAGTTTTCCTGGTCGCAAACTTTGCCCACCATCATATTTTTAAACTTAAAAATTAAATTTATACACTTATTCGACATGTAGCTTGTATCCTTTTGATAGAACGTGTAATAATTTGAATAAATTGTGATAATCGAAATAAGACTAATTAAAAAAAAAAACTGTGGGTTATATCCTTTTCCCTTTCTACAGTTGATTATACTGATTTGTATAATATATCATACTTGAGAGTTATAGGTAAGGACATTGTTTGCACACATCTACTTAACCTTTTGCGGTCCGTGATGCTGTCTGCAAACGAATTTGTTTATTTCTTCTCGCTATGTAGCGCTATGATTAAGGTCGTGATCTGTATACATCGTTTGATCGTGGGTTCACATTCGTATGCCTAATTGAAGGCAATTGTTATGTTTCAGGCATTCCCTACAACATCAAAGCATATTTATGACAATGCAAAAATAAATTGAATGTTATATTCGCAACCCTTGCAGAAAGAAAATCATATCTATATTGTAAACAAATGTTTCGTTGTTTTTGCTGTAACATATCAGCTTTAAATTCTAAATTATTTAGTACTGGTAAACTTCCATATGTGAGATCACTGTTAGTGACCCGGGTTTTGCCTTTAGGCATGTTCAGGCTACATTATATGCGGGCAGTGAGCGAATCTTTCTATAATTATTATGTTTTGTAAAGAAACGAAAGATTATTTATATTGTGGTTTACAAAACAACATGAAATTTCACTTAAATTATTCGTGTGCGTTTAAATTTGCTCTCAAGTGATCCTTTGATTCCGCAACGAAAGTAGTGACATGTAGTAATGTTATACACATTCTTACCGATTTTGGATAACTTTTCTGTTTATTTTGTTCGTTATTTAGAAATATAAGAGCATTGTTTATAAATCGGCATATCCAGTTCAATTGATTTTATGATATTAGTTGAATTGATGGCAGTTAAAGATTTAAGTGTTTAATACGTGTGCATAAAAAATTAACTCACTAATGAAAGGGTTAATACCCAACATGACGGAAAATCTAATTTTACACTGATATTTTGTATCGAAGGGTATTGCTTGTTAAGTGAGACTTTGTTTGAAATGAGTATATTTGAAGTTATATTCTGGGAGAACGTTTAGTAAAACAAATCGATAAACCTTACATCAGGCTATTTATATAACTGGATTTAATGGAACCATGCTCATATGTACTGATATTGCATACGTGAATTGTGGAAAATCAATCAATCAACTTCATGCTGAATGCAAGTGAATTTAGATGAATAATCTCAGATAAATTTCTGGCAGACATTTTTCGAATTCAATTCCATGTTTTGAATCTCTATACATTATAATTTGAAATGTTCAGAGTATGTTAAATGAGTAATTTCATCTGAAGGGAATGATAGTCGATCTTTGAAATATTTTTTTTTTTTTCAAAAAAATCAGCTATTGTAATACTACAACTAAATATTGTTTGAGGTGTTTTGATTTTGCGAGAAACTTGGTTATAAGGGAGTGGATGGGTCAGCCCCATGTCAAACTAAAAGTCATGCATAGTCGTTGAAACTGGCTGCGGCACACACTACGGATACCTCCGGGAAGTCTGTGAATTCTGCTTATCTTTTATTCCGACCGGTGGGATTCCGGATCCTGGAAGACTTAGATACTACCCATAGGATGTACAACGGATTTAAAGGATGCCGGAATGCCCTGTGAGGATAGGAAGCGGCTGGAAGGAAGGAGGATGCGATCAGTATTAGCTATATGAAACGAACGTGGCAGAGAAAAATATTTAATAAACCATCGATTTATATCACTTTAAATAAACTTTTTTTAGATTAGATCTTACTATTTCGATTATTATATTCGTAGATTATCATTCGCGCCTCTGGTTTCGCGTTCTTCAAAGCACTTCTATTAATTGTATGCATATACATTATTTATTATGTGTTGTATTTGTATGTGTATAAACATCACTATGATTATCATATGGTGAATTTTTAATATATCATTGTTCATTGTTTTTTATTTGCGCGATAAGTTTAAAATGCATGTGATATTATTAGTACAGTACAATTTATAATGACTGAATATTGAATATTGTTATGTCAACACTATTTTTATGAACTTGGTCTGGATTTGTAAAAATCGCTGTGAATTATTAGTCGATTAATGTATTTGGTCGCTTTTGTTAGAAAACAATGATTTTTTCGAGTGTGTGCTTTGTTTGTAATGAATTATATGTTTCGTATTTTTTTGTTGCAGATAACACTGGATACAGGTCGTGAAATTACTGAATGCGCTTATTTAAAAAATACAACATATCATTTTATCATAAAAACAGTGTCGCGATTTTATTGTCGGTCAAAAAACATCATAATCAATGTTTTTATGTGACGTTATATCGCCACAATCTCTTATCTGAACATAGTACATATCCTGCGTTAATTATATCAGATATAAACTTTTCCTCTCGGGAATATTTCGATATATTTAATATAATAAATACGGATGTATATTGATAACTAAACAAATTGTGAAAAATCATCTGACAAGAAAAATATCAACGTGTGCAAATTAAAATACTTGATTATCCGTTTATTTAACTATCACGTTATCAATTGCATTCCGTTATGATGCATAATAAAATATAAATCTCGTCGGTAAATATAGTTTATAATTACGCTCTAAAATTCTGTTCGGTAAATCTTTTTCGTCGCGTTGTGGTCTCCAAAAGTTCGCATTCATGACGCAGAGCCTGAGTGATAAGTTTAAGTTTAGTTTCAAGCTGCGTGATTCGAGCAGTGGTGACAAGATGCCTTCGAAGAAGCAGTACAACCTGGTGCAGAACGACGACTACGATACGAGGGTTCCACTGCACTCTGAGGAGGCCTTCCATCATGGCATCACTTTTCAAGCCAAGGTAGAAAGAAATACATACTCTATCATAATATATTAAGATTTATATTATTATATTAACTTATATAAAATATGTAGTTATATTGGGATACCGTTTATATATTTATAATATGACGGTATTAATATTTTTTAACAATGTCGTTTCTTGATCTTTGTATCGTTTTCAACGCTTCGTCTTCAAGACTAATTTCTATATCATTTATTTGTATAACTATAATGTGCGCTATTTATTTTGTTGTGTATTTAATATGTTTTAATTTAAACCCTAGAGAGAATATTTGGTTTTTAATAAAAAGATATACCAAATTAAATCTTCCGTTGTGTGAGGTCACTGCACGTCAGCTATTTAGTTGTATTTTCTAAGTTAAAATCTAGTTCCCAATTTGGCCGGCGGAAGATTTATATAAACACATCGTATGCTATATAGTGTATATTATCAACTGACTCATATGCTGATTTATATTGCGCGAATCATTATTTGAAACATTTTTTTTTTGATGTGTCGAATTCAACTCTGAGAATTCATTTAGGAAAACAATGTAAAATAAAACAAATATGGACTCATTATGATGCATTAAATATTGTGCAATTTTAATAAATTTGTATTATATATTATAAGCGTTCATGCTTAAAAATGTACACCCCGCTTTACAAAATTATCTCATTGGAATTTATTTTGACAAGGTACATCAGGCGTCTATGAATATTTTCTCGTTTTATAGCTAGCGTTAAAATAATATCATTTTTAGTTTAGCGAACCGTTTGATCTTACATGCCCTCATTTAAGTTCTTTCGACACATTAAAAAATGTTTTTTATTTCTCTCGTTTAGTATTTCTTCTACGTCATTCGTCTACAATAAAAATCAATGATCTAAAAATATATATTCCGAAAGATTAATATTAGTTTTCAAACTAAATAATACTATCTTTTTTAAATTACTTACTTTGTGTGGAAACTTTTTTGATTTTAATAAGAGATTTTATATTTATTTAGATAGCTAAAAATAGGTTGTAGTATAGAAAGTAGCGTGCGCGCCTTCAATTCAAATCTAATATTTGCCATATTTAAAAAAATTGAAATATGGGACCGCAAAAAATTCTCGCGAAAAATAATCTGTCGAGATGTCTTCGCATTGCGGTAATTTATATACTCCATTTCCAGAAGGAACATCTTTATATTGTGTAAATCCATATGCTCCGCTTTCAAAGCGAACTTGGTATTAAAAAAAAAAAACGGATTTTTTTATGCTGATTTTTAAATTGAAAACAATTTATTAGATCTTTGCCGCAACGCGAAATTAAACACTGGATAATTACTAATATAACCTCTACTACCTCTTTTTATAAAGTGTCATTTACTCTATTTTGCGATCTATTCTGTCTTTCCTTGAATACAGTTGTAGTTTATGTTACGCAGTCACTCCGCATTATGCCAAAAATGTTGCTTTTCTCTTATTTCCTATTAACGTTGCGGATCGGTAAATTTTGTACCAGTTTGACTGTGGACCTTTCTGTATATTAAGTTGCATGCACATATACCTATTTAATTATTATATTGAAAATGAAGTAAGCAAAAATATATCCGCAAATACTCTTGTGCAGAAGTTTGAGTTATTTAGGTAAAACGAGTGAAAAAAATTATGACAAATCAACACTTTTTAACATCAAATATAATTCCCGACTTATTAT
>JAGVSQ010007759.1:0-15012 GCA_022683975.1 Rhyacophila evoluta
ATCGTGTTGTTAATGTATTAAACTTATAATTTGTAATATTACAACATGTATAAAACAAATAAAAAACTAGATACTGCGATAAAAAATTATAGTGTAGTATAATTGTATGTAAAGTTTAAATATTGCCGTCGTATGTTAATGGACGTGATACAAAAAATATTCATAGAAACATTTAAAAAAATGTTTCACTGTATCTGCACACAGCAATTGTCGACATGGATTTTTTGCGGAATTATTTCGTCTTTCGGTATGTAGTTTTTGGAGATGCAAATATATAAAATATGACGAAACAAAGTGCATGTTTGAAGAACGCATTTAAATAAATCAAACATTTAAACTTCAAGGCTGGTTGATCGTTTCGTTAATAACAAACCTGAAGAGGATAAGTAGCAATGGTCGCGATGGCCTTAGCAGCCGCGCCGAATGCGAAGGAAATCAGCGCCGACGGAGAGCCTCCGCCGTCCGGCATCAGCTTCCTCTTGAGCGCCTCGTATGCCATGAACTGCAGAGCGGGGTTGCAGACGAGGATGAGGGAGGGCGCTGCACCGGCCCATAGACCGCTGGCTCCCTCTTCGCGAGCGACGTGCTGGAGGCCGCCGCTCAACGTGCTGTACGGGGTTCCTTTAATCTAAGACAGAACATAATAGTATACTTAAATTAGGAGGTAAATCACAAGAGACAAAACGAATCTTGGGCGTCGTAAACGTAATCTGCTGTAATTTTTAACTAAAACTAAGGCATAAAAAATAATAGCATCAGATAAATTTAGTATCAGATATCCACACACGTGGACTTGTTACATCGACCAGGGTCGCGTCGTCCAATGTCCACTGTGCATCTCAGAAGGGTTTCTGAATATTTTATTTTATAATATTTTCGACACGCAATGATATGTGTATAATGAAAACAAGTATACTGTAAAAAATATAAGATCCTTATATAACGTAATCTGAAGACAGCGAGAACATTAAATTTGTGCAAGTTATAAATCAGTCAAAAGTATTTAGAAGAATAAAGTCAAGAAATGCAATGCACTCAGTAGTCAATATTGAGGCTTTATAGTTAATGGATCTGATTTAGTGAAATTTAGAGACAGAAATCACCAATCACACTGTCCGGACAATTAGAACACCTTATTTCCCGAGATATATATTATAAGGGATAGACGTGGTAAACGTTCTGTATTGATAGCAATGAATATTAAAATTCACTTTGGTATCAATCGTTGAATTCGGTGACACACTCAATACATTGTCTTAGAATAGACATTCTAAATGAACTCATTATCATATTAGTGCATATTGCAACCAATTACTGAAATCGACTTGTTTTGTTACGTTGTTATACATAAATTCATATCATTTTTTCGGCTATGCTATTGCAACGTATCAAAATACATACAGTAGCCAAGAATGTAGATAATAAATTAACATCTATTCGATAACTTCTCCTTCAATAACAAAGCTTTCTTTTTTTACTCGACATTCGTCGTCACGTAAGAACAAACATACTGTTACTAGCTCATTTTAAAATTATTCTGTAATATTACTTAACATCACGTGCTTCCGTTTCCGACCAAGCATTAGGGTTGTGAATACAAAAAACAATCCATACTCACACAACAAAAAAATTACCTGTAAGCGTTTTTGTTGTACTTCTTCGTGTGGCAAATATGTAGCTAAAAAAAATCATGGATATTATATGTCTGTGTTAATTACCTTGAGTCTGGTATTGACGACCCAGAGAGGTGTCGTTAGCATAACGTTGATGGCGCCAGCTAACGCAGCGAGGAGCAGATCTCTCCCGGCCGACTTGTCTGTGACCGTACCCCTCAAACCGTGGAAGGTGTAGAAGTATACAAAATTTGAGCAGCACAGCGACTGGAGGACAGGCAGGACGCCACGGTAGACGCCTTGCAGGCCTTCAGTGTCGAAGATGCGCTTCAGCGTGCTGAGGGTTCCGCTCCCGATTACGTTGGATGTCTTGTGATGGTGACCGTTAGCTGTGCCATTTCCGTTACTGGTACTAGCGGTTCCATTATCGACGGCTTCTTCCACTGTTGAATAAAACAGAACGATCTTTATTGTTGAAAATTTCTTGATGTATTGATACATTTAATTTATCTACAACGATACTCAAGAGTGGCCGTTTGGTAAACTATATGAAACGAATACTACAAACTGTGATATATTGAGAATGGTGAGATTTTTTGACCTTTAATTTGGTAAGTTTGAAACTCGTTCTGATATACTCGTAAATATAATTGAGATACAGACGTTGAAGCCAAAAGAAGTTTATTATAGCGTTCGTTTTCTGTTCGAATATAAGAAGTTCATTATTCCTCAGTCTCTCCGATAGATAGGTAAGCGTGGGTATTTTCGTGCCGGAGATTGCAGGATCGAATCCCACAGCTTCAGGATTTTGAATCATCCAACAATGCAGAAATAGATGCTCAATGGATAAAAAAATTGATTTGAAATCAATCCTTGTGACAAAAAGTCTGTCAAAAATAAATCTTGACAAATATACTCCGTATTCTGGAGTGACCATCTTCACACTTTTGAAGCGCCATGATAAACAAAATACATTATTTAGGAAAGAATGTTGCTTTTTGAGGATAAGTTGGCTCCGCTCGAATTATTTTTAATATAATTTAGGAAAGCACTTAACGATATGAAAAACAAATGAAAAAATTGGCTGACGTCAACATCAAGAAAAAATTTAGATATTGTAACTATTTGCGAAATTCTTGTTTCATGTAGTTTGATCTCTAAATTATATATTCGTATATTTTGCGGCATTTGCTAAATCAAAACAACTTTTTAACTTGGTTGATATCTATTGAGAAAATGCAGTTTTTTAATTGATTTAATATAAAAGGATTACTGTCAAAAGCACATTTGAGTTTGAAAACTCTTTAACATACGTATGATTTTAGACAAAGTCCATTTCCTGGTACTATTGGTAAATCTATAAAATTACTCAGTTTTATGTTACATTGTGAGAATTTTAAATTAATAATATACACAATGTATAGTAGAATTTACTATGGAAACTAAAACCTTCCGTCGATCATCCTGTAATCGGCCATTCATACGAATCAACGCATCATCTTAAGGGAATCTCATACATGAGCAACAGTTTTGAGGAAATATTTCGTAGTTTTTATCACTTATTTTAGCAATCTATAATATTTACCTTTGTGTTAAAACAATAAACCTATGGCTTCCTTTTCCTTCCTTCGTCAATGTATTATACTATCTAATGGACTACGGTAAGCTCCGATTCACTTTGCAAAATCATGGAAAATATCGAAGGTTTAATCTTCAAACCACAACTCCATTTGTGTCAAATCTTCAGGAGCAACAAAAACTTTTTTGCTAGTATATATGGTTGAATTGAGTTGACTGGCGTCTGCGGGTGATTTATGTATTTCATTTTTTTGAGAATTTCGTGCATTTTTGATAGAAAAATGAACGCCGAATAAAATGGCATCAAAATCGGTTTTTCGAGTACGGGTGGAATTGGCTGGTTTGCAGATATGTTGAAATTTATTAATTCAGCCATTGGTCCATAGGTGGATGCACGCTTATGAATCTCTAAGCACCGGTAGTTGGGGGTTTAAATCAAGTAGCCGAATAAAATAACATTTTTTTCAATATGGATGTCCAATAAGGTGATCGATTGGCTATATACACAATCTATCAAGACATATCTTCGTATTACGTTGATAAATATTCTCACCGTGTACCAAACATTCAAAGTGTGTTCACGACTTTTTTTTACAAATAATTGATAAAGATTTATGAAAAGGATAAGGAATTTTCTTTGAAAATACTATTTACACATGTTTTTTGTCGGAATATGTTAAGTTTGTGTACAAAAACTGTTACATGTATCTAGAATTAATAACCTTGTGCAAAGTCATTCTGACACGAAAAAAAATACACAAATTCAATGTATGTACTCGAAGTGTCAAAGCGTGTCATGTCGAGAAATAGGGAAAAATGTATTATATTTGAGTAACAAATTCCCTCAAATTAGTAAATTGTCATTAATCATCAACTAGTCGTGATTATGGGTAGAAGATTTATTTCTATCGGAGTTTATTGACTTTAGAAATGAAAAAGGATGTAACCCACAAAGAACAAATTTTCAATGAGACACAAAAAACGATTCTCGGTGAATGCAAAAGTCCGTGCCCGATTTTCATATACGGAAGAAGCTTGCTTTTCTGACTGTGCTGATATTTTTTTATAATCATATTATAAACTAACAGTTATCTAAATGCGTAGTGACTTAACATATAATTACAAAAATCATAACGATTTTGGGGCGAAGTCCAAATATTAAATATACCAAACCTTGAAGTGAATGTAGACTAAAACTGGTATTTTAGTTTCTCAATCTGGTATTAATTCAATGATTATTTAAAGAAAACAAATAAAATTGATGTGGTAAAAGTCCAAAAGTTGACTGGTTTAAAACTTAAAAGCTAAATTTATATACTAATTTATCATTTGCAGGTTACATCGTTTTGATAGAACATATATACAGTTGTATGTAGTGATAATCGAAAATAAACTATTTTGATGAAACTGAGGGTAATGTCATTTGCCCTTTCTACAGTCGATATGTTACGGTTAAAATGTGAACTTCGATAATGCATACATTAACTAGTCAGTGTGTGCACTCAAATCAACTCATGTTAAAGTTCACACAAGATAATGTACCTAACTTAACCTGATCAAATCAATAAAAAGAACATCGTACAAGCAAATTCATACAATTCTACAACGAAAAATACCTACGTTTGTATCGGATTCAGTGTCCGATTTTTCTGAATCACTGTAACATAACTGTAAGATGAAAGATTCTAGAGAAAAAATCCACACTAAATTTAACAATGTAAAGTTAAAATAAAACTCACAGCTGGTGCGTACGCTGACTAGTTAATATATGAATTATCGCAATTTAACACTTTAACTGTAACATTTATATGTTTGACTTGAAAAGGTGATGATTCTAAATATTTACTTTTAATAATTCTAGCATATATGTTATTTTTTTTCAGTGTCTAATATATTCCAAATATATACAGTACTAGTAAATTGATTAATACTTATAAAGAAAATCACTAAATAAAATTTTGATATATTATATTAAAATGGTTCAATTTTTGTCTCCGAAATAAGTTTCGACGAGGTGAAATAAAAAGGACAACACAGCCGCCACACGGTAGTCCTAAACTAGGTGTCCCAACCTGACGTGCCTAATCTTCAAACCCACTAAATTTCGGCGTTACTTACTGAATTACGATATGCTAGTATAGTTTGAGAGGGCACAATAATATTGGACATCGGTGAAGATTTTAAAAGCGTTATGGAGTATTCGTATGCTACACTTAGGGAACGATGTGAAAGAAGTAGATAAAAATATTTCTCATATATTACGCATAAAGCGAATTCTAGATTGTTCGCATGCATCGTAGGTTCTATCGATTATGAGCTATTGAAGTCCGAAATTTTATAATATATACTGCTTGAAAATAGTCGAATAGCATTGGTAAATATCATAAACAAACTATGTGTATGTATATAATAAATTAGTAATATCAACAGTGTCGCTTCTTGAACGATCTGTGAATATATTCACACTAATTTATAACATATACATTTTTAACGTCTTAGCCCTTTTCGAAATATTTCATAGTATTTTTTTAACTGTATAATTAAAATTAATAGCGTGTTTATATCAGTTTTCTTATAAAAAGCGCCCATCAAATTCGAGTGCCCCTGTGTAGTGTACAATCTGGACATTAGGATGACGCGGTCTGGATATTAATATAATATTGCATATAAGTATTTAAATTTACCATTTGTTTCTCTCTCTAACCCAGGTATGATCTAAGTTTCTCGCTCGATCAAAATACACATTAACGCAGTGTTTCCCACGGTGGGACATTACGCCTCAGAGGTGGGGCACCACGCTGCAGATATGGGACACGCCGGCAATTATCAACTATTCGACATATAAATTTATAATATAAAATACTAATTCACGAGTAAGTATACCCACGTACATACAGAAATTTCATCGACCGACATTATTGAATACCGGCAATACTGATTATCGAAGTATGACAGCTACTTCATTTGGCTACACGTGTGACTAAGGCCAACACTCTATCGCAAAACACATACCCTTAACGTCTCTAGAGTAATTTTATTGTTTTTTTTTAACATATTTCAATTCTTGATCATAAATAAATCAGTATTATCTTATTATTCATCTCTTATGACCTATTTCAAAATGAATAATCAACTATTTTTTTTAAATAATTTCAGTTATAATATAAGTTTTGAAAATCTACCTACTGTTTAATTCAAAAAGAGGCAGGTGGGGCATATGACTACGGTGGGCATGGCATTTAGAAGGCTGGGAAACACTGCATTAACGTGACTGATTATTAGTTATAGAGTAGAGAAACGGTACAACGCATACAGTTATTTAGAATGCATATACGTGCATGTATACATATTTATTGCAACAGGTCAAATATTGAAAACGAAATTTTAACGAGCTGGTTGATTTCCTTTTTGGTTTTGACATTTTTATTTTGGTAATGTTTTACTATCTTATTATATAATATTTTGTGGGTCAACTGAAATAGTATAGACTAAGTCACGAAGGATGATCGTAGACAGATGGGAAAAAATATAATTCAATATAATGACACTCGTTTATAGGAAACTTTATTTCAAAACACTTAAGCAACGCATATTTACTATTTGAGTTTTTTTTTTAGAAATAATGACCACAGTAAACGTGTATGTTTGATTAATACTACAATACTAACAGTATTACCAAATTGATAAATTGAAAGTGTTGAACCTTCCATTAATGTATATATTAAAAAAACCTTATTGAGCCAATGTAACATTTGATATAACAATGAGCACCGTGCCCTTAAATAATAGTGTACGTGCTTCGGAACCGGAAACCTCGAACTATAAAGATATTCAAGACTGTGTGATTATTGAATTGACTGATTGGCCGACAACTACTCCTCGCAAAAACCATATGTCGAAATGAATCTTCGTATTGGGCATCTGCTTTACATTCCATGTGGACATAATTAAAATGCTAAAGATTAAGCGACAAATATAACGAGCGGCGAAATAAAAAGTGATATTTTAATATGGATACTTATTAAAAAGGATTAAAATACGTTTGATAATAAATGTAGTATATGCAATGATATATGTGGACCAATACTAAAAGTGCCTTTCAGATGTTGGCCATTTTGACTGGAATCAATAGTATTTTAAAGTTCCGTCTTTTAATATAAAATTAAAAAATTGCATAATTATTCGCTTTTAGATAGTCAATATAATAAATATAAGTAGATTTATATTGTTGATGAGAAATAAATAATCACCCTATATGAAAATTTGATAAGGCCACTAAAAGCATTAGGCCATAGAGTGAATACTTATATAAATCGTCTCTCAAATGACTTGACCACTCGTAATGCATTATTGAAATTAATTTATTTATTATCAGTTTCCCATATAAGCTCTGAAAGTGGAGAATCTAGATACCCACAATATGAAGATTGTTAACAGTTTTTTTTTTATTATCATGTTATTTTCATGCAATTCTTATAATCATTCTCTGTTCCGCGATACAGCTATTGCAATCTGATTATATCATCTTTTCACATTGACACTAAACGAAAGTGAATCAGGGGTGTGGGAGTAGTGAGAAGTTTTGTAAACCGGTATCAACGTTAAGGTAGGTATACCGTGTGCCAGAAAAAAATAAACGTAAGAAAAACAATTGGACTTCGATAAAAATAAATTATCTGCTCCTACATCATAAATAAATAAATACACAATTTACCGCTACATTGACATTTAAATCGAATGTCGTTTTTGCTTTGTATCGAGTGGGAAAGGAAAAAATAATTTGAAAAAATGATGCAGGTATACATTTAATATATCATATTTTATAACATTGAATGTTTTTTAAAACAACAATAGTTTATATACGTCTTCTTTTTAAATTGACGATAGTAAAATATTAACGAAAATGTTTTTATCCAGTAAATATATGTAAGTCAGCATTTTTTATATAATCAAAGGCGTCCACGTTTTTTTAACTAAAAAAAAAAGCCCCGGCCTTGAAAGACGTATAAAAACTTTTATCTACCTCGTTATATTACCGTGGTTCGTCTTCTCTCTTTCTCATTTCTTTAAGTATAATACATGAAATATAATGATACCCGAAGCTACACTACAGCGCGTCTAAATAAACATCAAAAAGAACATTAAATTAATTAAATTATATGCGTTCGATTATTTCATTAGTCATTTCTTGTTTGTGTGACATCTAGTACAAAGTATGAGAGTAATAATAACAAATGTATCTAAGAAAATTGCTTATTATATAATATGACAGTATGTAGCATATATTATACATATACAAATTAGGATTTCTATTTAGCGTATATCGGCAAAGGTAACTAATCTAGTCATATATTCTACAAGACATTCAATACATCTATTTCTTTGAGTAAATTAATTATAGGCATTTTTTTTTTAAATTGACGACAGTATGATACCGAGAAAGATATTTTGAACAAGAAAAAAGTGAATGTTGCTGTTTTTGTGATGAATAAATTTAAAACTACTAGAAAAATAAAGAAAATTGCAGATGTAGAGTTTAGAAACGGTGTAATTTTCGGTGAATGAAAAAATGGAAGTTTTGTTGACTACTCTAAGGTTCGGAAATATGTTAAATATTAGTTGATTTTCGGACACGGTGCACGTGTGACAAAATGAACACGAAATTTCTGTTACAAAATAGCTCTTAAAGATGAATTAGGAGACGTTAAGCGTGATTGCTAAAAAATACTGACGATGGTCTAAACAAGACAACGTAAGAGGTCCATCCATTGGGCAACAATTTCACTAGCCGCTTTCCAATAACGTTAATTAATACTACAGAATATTATGAGCTGATGGTGAAACATTAGAAGATTGGATAATATCAGATTCCACGTTTCACTCAGAAAATCTACATAATAAGGCTACATGCTGTTCTTAGAAGTATTATACTAGGCAGTTGTGTATATTATGTTCATATACGACACATAAGCGAAAAAGGCGCTAATGATTTTCGTTTTTGTGAAAGATACTTCAGAGAGCAAAACAGAGATCGAAATCTGGCCGTAATAACATGATCAATCTAAAAAACAATCTTCTACTTTAATATAAGGTTTTAAATCAGTGATTCCCAATTTTTTTTTGTGCCACGGACCCCTAAATTAGATAATAATAATTCGCAGACGGAATTTTTTTTACAGATACAAAAAAAAAATAAGTCAAGTTTAGGGATCGCCAATTTCGAGAAAATAAAAAATTCGGAATTCAGCCGAATTTTTATAGATTTCTACATTCGTACAATCGTCAATAATTATGGAGGTTTCTCGTTGTATGTTGGATCTAGCTCATCTTAAAATTTTTACTTTTGGACTTAGCGGCGTTTTTTTATTCCAATTCCTAATTAGGATATAGTACAAAGAAACTATGATATACTGACAATTTTTCTTTTATCATATCTGCATCAATAAGGTTGACAACTTTTTCTGAGACAATTCCTGGATATATAGCCCAAAACTGAAATATATTAGATTTTACAATATTCTTCACTGATACACGACAACCTAAATATTGGACATCATTTTCAATTTCTGGATAACCTAGGCCAATCCTGGAAGACGGTAGCTCCAAATATCAATTATCAACCACCGATCGATTTGTCGACTCTTTCCAAGACATCTTGGGCGACGAAATATCGCCAGTTAGAAGGAAACTTGAACAGGTCTCAAATTATCTTGAGATACACGAGTACACAGCACATTTCCGTGAATCATATTCATGATTTTTAACGTAAGTACACAGATCTGGGCAAACTTTGCGAACACAAGATTTCAATGGTGCTAAATATAACACTATAAAAATCGACGCGTAAAATAATAATTTAACAATTTTCCTCATATCTTTAAAACATTTTTTTATGAATAGGCCGAAATCTAGGAATTTCTCATTAAATATTTTTCTACTTATAAACTATGTATGTTTTACACTCGTACTTGAGTAAAGTGGTGCGCAGTGGTATCGCGATGTTGATTTGAGGAAATAACATCGAAATTATGTAATAATAACAAAAATTAATAGATGCCAAATTAATATATTTATTTTTAATATTCCGTGTAAATGACGTAGTAAATTAGCTGTTTGATATTATCTACAATCATTGTGAAAATGTATACGGTATTCGACTATTAGGTAATAAACGTCCAAAATATTGGGCCGGGTCCAGACAGAAGCGATCGAAGGCAGAATCCTAGCATCCGCTTGTTTTAACGTCCGGTTATCCATACACATCGGACCGAGCATTCGCTTATAAGCCTACGTTCGCTTCTGTCTGGACCGAACCTTATTGGAAACACGTAAACCACCATAAAAGCATTGTATATGTTAATTTATAATACAATTCCAACCATTTTGATACCCAATCAAGCACAATTTAGTACCGGTAGAATTTGACGTCCAATTGAAAATAAAATATATAAAATATTGTTTTATCTTTTTCATCTGGACGGATCGCCACAAAAAAATGCTTGTATCCATATTGTAGAGATCCATGATATCGATGGCCATACGTTGACAACACGTATCATACATTTGTTAACACGTTCCCTGCTCACGAATTTCTCAATGTCCTCCAGCGGGCCTGAATATTCGCGATTTTTTGCGATCGTATAACTTTGTTAAAAACGAAAAAAATATTACCAATTTAATCACATATACTAGTTTGTTCCTTCGCTTATCTAAAACACTTGACACATGTGACGTATCCTAAACAGATTAAATTGTTCACGAGGACAAAAAAAACTTAAAAAATAATTATTGGGAGATGAAAGAAAATGAAATACACTTTCGAGTGAAATAATTTTTATTTCCATTTAGGTTTTTTGGTCATACGTGTTGTCAACTTATGGCCATCAATATGCGTTATATAATTTGGTGTAAAAATGGTAACAAGTGTTATTTTAGGTATTGGAATTTGAGGCACAATCATATTACCCCTGGGCTTACATCTTAACTCCTCTTTGGGACTGTTCGACATATCAATCAACCAATGAATCAATTGAGTAGATATCATTATTTTAATATTTGAAGAATAATGAAAATCTACATACGGTTCCGTATTTTATGATGTATTAGATAATAATACTTGCAATTATTGATACGTATCCTTTCCGATGGGATAACGCTATAAACATTGTTCTTTCAGTATTCCTATTCACGTATTATTAAACGCACACTCTAGTGCACTCCAAGTCTTGGGAAGCTGCTCCTAGGACACTTCTGGTACTTACGACCACATTACGTTCGTTACGTCACATTATACGCCCACATAGTGGGTGTGAATACGTGGCGGGTGATGGAAGGGAAAGCAAGAAGTGTTATTTTAATATTTGAAAAGAGGTGAGATTAAAAGGCTTCGCTTTCGATAGATTGCTTTGAGAAGCATTTGATTTATAATAAATAAAATTTATATGTACTATATACCAATAAAATTAACATCCTAGATATTTAAAGAAGCCGATGTTACGGCTATGTACTCATTAATTAGTAAAAAGTTTTACAGCTGGATGTTTTCCCAATAGATACATTAAGAGTATCTGACAACCCCAAAGCGTCGGGCGCAAAATGAATGATCTAGCCCAGCAAATTAAGCCACATTTAACAGTATGATATATGTGTAAAAAAGACACTCCCTTCAAAACGCGGTAGTCCTATAAATAATAAAATGCCGTTTATGCTCAATTTGTTTTTACAAAAACGTTATTGCGTGTTAAGCTACATTATTCTATTGGCCACAGTGTTGGACTTTTACCAGGTCGATGAACGTCTGGTTGATGTATTCGAGAGGGGTTTGCACCTAATTAAAACCTGAAGACAGACGAGCTACGTTCACAGTTTTTATTACCGAGGTATACCGAGATGGTCGTAGACTGTTTGGAAGAACTACACTTAGTTGGTTGGATAATATTGACTATTTTAATGCTAAAAAACGAAATATTGTCGTTCGTGATATTAGTACGAAGTGCTAACAACAATCGTTTTACATCTTTGCGTCTGACTGAATGTATAAGGTTCAGTGTACTATCGATTATTCGGGTGAGGATATCCGATTTGCGGATTTTATATTTACAATATACCACGTAGAAAAAATACTCTATTTACCTTTAAGTATGTAAGCATGGTAGAATTGAGCAGAGATTTCAAAAATATCACGCGAAAAATCATAAATACACGTGGAAGCTAAAAAACAGAAAACCTAAATCTTAGACCGAAGTAAAAATTTAAGCTGGCATGAAAGCCCGTGGAGCAATTGAACTTGGGCGGGTCTGACAAACAATAATTAAAGACGAAGAAAATTGTTGGATGTCATTAGTACCCAGTTTATCGCGCATTCAATGATAATGCAAAATCTAACTGTATAATTGTGTTCTATATTTTTTGTTATCCGTTTTGTATCAACAAGATAAATATGATATCACATTATCTGGGACTGCCAAAATATAAGTGAACAGTATGGTTCGGTTATTTCAAAGGTTCCCAAAGTGGGCGCTACCATTCCCCTGTGGTCACTGAGGCCAACTAGGGGGGCGATAGTGGGTTCAGAAGCATTTGAGGGGCGTTTAGGCGGTCTGGAGGGGACGTTCAGAAATTTGGTAGGCGCTGGCTTCTTGTAAAATAAGTTAATAATTACATAACGTGCGCTAAAAAAACGAGAAAACACTAAAAAAAAGTGGTGAGTAATGTTGACTATTTTTTTCTTCCACAAGGGGACGCTGGGCCGAAAAAGATTGGGAATCTATGGATTCTGTATTGGTCCACTTTTTATTTTTATTATTTTTACTATCCACCGTTCACCTCCATCTTCACAGCCTTCTGATTGATGGTCATAGTAAAGTTATGTAACCAACAACGATTAAGTCATATATAATTTTACTGCTTTACAAATTGCATTGTGATGAACAATAAATATAATTTTTAAAATGAAGTTTTTTTCTTTGTAACACATTGACAGTCAAAGGCTTTATTTGCGGTGTAAAGACGAAGGTCGACCTCATGCAAAAGACGTAAAAAATTACATACTGCATTATTATTATAGTATTGTAAGGAAGAAAAGGCGTGCGCAATATTTACAGTGTCAATTGTAGCGTACAATGATAAACATCCTGAATTGCACGAGGAGTCAAAAAAAGTACGAATATGTAGAAAATTTATATTAATTAATTATCTTCTTCGAAACAACAATAATAAATTATGTCTGCGATTGTAAAAAAAATACATTTATAATTATAACCGGTTGTGCTTAATTTAAAATTTAATTTGTAAGCACATATAACAAATATTCCGATGTTAAGAGTTTTATTAACTAGAATATAATGTTCTTATTAATTTTTATGGACATTCATTTAAAATATTCAAACTAATAAAATTAAAAAATATTATATTTAATATAACGAATAAAATGTGGAGCTTAAAATTACACAGCACCCTTAATACTTTTTTATTTAGAACTAAACCACTGATTGTAACTCATATTTAACACATTAAACATTACAAGTTTTAAGTTAAAGACGTTCACACGCAAATAAAAATATCTATACCAAGCTCGCTTCTAAACTGGAGCAACTGGAGCATTTGGATCTACACAGTGTGAAGATATCCACTTCGAAATTGGATTATATGGATCTCCGCAATATGAAAACATCTTGATAGATTATTTTTCACGAGAATTGTTTGTCAGACAATTTCTCAACTCAATGGGCATCCAGTCCTGCAGTTTTAGATTCTTAAAATCCGACAGATGCGGAATCAAACCCGCATTCTCCGGATCGCTAATAGTGTACGCTACCAATTACGTTTTCAGGGAGACTAAGCACAGACAGATTTTCGTTCAAATCTTGTATTCTAAAAACAAAGCAGTTTATAAAACAATCAGTGTTTTACGCAATTCAAGATATTTATGGACAAACTTCCTCGTCAACAAAAGTCGCTCTCACTTAAATGGAAGATATCGACACCTGAAAAATGATTTAATTTTAGCCTATTCGCTCTAATTTTCATCACAGGTATGAACGAGAAGGAAAGGATACCACGTATACTCATCATTTGGTTGGAATAAAAAATGAAATCGGCCAATTATAAAGATACAGATAACTACTTTGTTAATGCGTACGTATATAAATTGTGATCATTAAAGTAATATTATACACGAATACATAAATAATGCTGTATCGATTTGTAAAAGGATGACATTGTCCGTGCTCTGTCATGAAGTTTTTCTCTCCTCGTAAATGCACCGTGGCCCAAAACGATTGATAACCACAGTTCTAATGCATCCATCGCAACTCGAAGACTGTTGTCATTGATAATTATTCGTGCCGAACTTTGAACACGAGTGGATTTATTGTCATGTTATTTAATCAAATATTTGACACCTTGGCAAATAGATAAAAAACATTTGAAGACAACTAAAAAATGTTTCAAGTAACACATAATATAATGCCAACATTTATTTAACTCACATGTAGAATTATCTTTGATGACATTAAGTATATATAGTAGGTAAAATCCCGCGTAACATTACTCCGGTCAACGCTGATTCGATATAATTCGGTTTTTATATTACTATATAGTATATTATTTTACTATAATATCTGTTGTTGAGAAGCATACGGATGCAAGTCACAACTTTGAATTAATGATGACAAGTTATAGTTCATAATAACGTTTATCGGTGACAAGTCGAATCACAAAAAAAAGAACTGTTTTCGTATATAACGTAGGTTCCCAACCTGTGGATCGCGAAGGGTTTTTTTGGGGGGTCGCCAACTTATACAGTCAACTAAAAAAATAT
>JAGVSQ010007760.1:0-15012 GCA_022683975.1 Rhyacophila evoluta
ATATATATATTGTAGGTTTTGTACGTGGGTAAAACGTTTGTATACTCGCATAATATACCGACTGAAGAAATAAAAAACGTCACACAACAATTTTTACAGGAAAAACAAGAAACTTATATTTAATGATTTTGAGCCGGAGGCAAAATAATAAATAAACACAACCTTGAATCACATGAAGACTGGTGTTTCATTTAACAATTCGATAAAAAAACAATAAAATTTGAAAATGGTGGAAGTCATTTTTTCATTTTTTTAACTTAAAAACTAAATTTAATTTACCAATTCGACATTTGCAACTTACGTCCTATCGATAGATTAGAGACGAAAGCTTTATAGATAACGATGTATTTGTATATTTCCAAATATTAAATTTTTTGAATCAATTTTTATCAACTACAACTGGTCAATAATATTAATAGCTTAGCGAATAGTAACTAACTATAACAAAACCATAGCGTTTTAAGAGAAAGATATTAATTGTCTTTTAGTTATATTTATTTATTAATTCAGTTTCAAATTAGTTTATATATTTCGTGCATATATTTTCAAAACAATTCTGGTTAAAAAAATATTGATTTATATATTTTCTTCGAGCGTATAAATATAAAGTGGATTGTAGCTTCTCTTCAGTTCTATTAAGACATCTGCGAGTGCCAGTTGGTCAAACGTGTAAGCATCCCACGATATTATAATTTTCTGCTGTTTGTATTAAGTTTAATAACAAGAAAAAGAAAAAGTGAAAATGTTTTTAAATAGCATGCCTAATAAGCAAGAAGTGATTATACCCTTACCAAAATTTACGGAACTAAACGATTTATGTAGCAAAAATGTGAGTATTTTTAATTTAATCGTTGTATAATTACTTTTTAAATCAAGTATTTAGCATATCAAATTTTCAAAGTTTTATATCATGCTTAAACTTGTAAGCTTAATAACTTCATTGCCATCTAGTTTATAACTTTACGCATTGATTTTTTTATCGAACGCTTTGTCGATAAACTTATGTTTTAAATAATGTGAACGTCACTTAACTACACGCAAACATTCCAACGTGCATTATATCAATTCATTAAATTCATCAAACTACTTTTCAATTCAATGTTTTAAATCAAATGTTGGCTTTTTTTCCATTTTATAAAATAATTTTTATTTGAATTTAGATTTAATTCAAGGGTGTATTTTATATTTTGTTATTATTTACGTACTTTCTTGAATATCACTCATCACTTATACCAAACTTTGTAATATAATTGAAATTGAACGCCTAAGCTTTCAGAATAGAAATTTTCCAACGTACTAAAAATGCAGAAGTCAGAGTTTGATTTTATATGCAACATAATGTATACAAATAAAAAATCCACTAACTACCTAAATAGATAATGCAGGGTTAAATGTCTGTCAGTGAAATTTAAATTTGATTAGCTCAGTAAATAAGGATTTTGTTTCTCGTCTGATCTTTTTCACATTATTTATAGTGTTTTTTTTTAAATTTTATTTTGATATTTTCTTTATTTAGACCGGTGGAAAGATTCTCTTTGCCACCGATGACTATTTTGCTGTCGCGGAAAATATGCTGCTCGATTCTGATCCAATTTTCATCCCTGATAAATTTACCGACTGTGGAAAATGGATGGATGGTTGGGAAACCAGAAGAAAAAGAAAAGCAGGCCACGATTGGTGCATCATCAAACTTTCTGCAAAGAGTATTATTCACGGTAAGCTTTTAAATTAAATTTAAATATTTGTTGTGATTTAGAAATACGTTTTATAACTTCAGCCATATTTATACATCTTTATCAGAATCAGTAAATTTGCCAGTTTTACAAATCTTATATCTATATTATATTATAATATGTAAGTCGGAAATGTTAAATAATAACCGTATTGTTATTTTTCATACTGTTATTCCTAATAAAAGAAAATATTTTCCTTTGAAACTGAAGGTCTCGAAATAATTTGTGTTTTAAATTTCTTCTATAAGTATGAATGAATATTTTTTGGCACAAAACGTAAAGTATTTTCTAATATTGCTTTAGTTTTTTGTGTGCTATACCATTACTTGGCAGACACTGAATCTTAAAAATATATCGTTATGTTTGTCTTGGCTACAAAAATTCGATTGTTTTCACATACTTGGAAAACATAATTATTTAAAAATGTAATATTGCATATTTGTTTCGGGGTAGTTTAAAATTACACGGGCATATAATTGTACAATTATAAATTAGTAGTGCCGTAGATACAAATTCAGTGACCTAGAACAAGAAAAATCATTATACCCCCTCTATTTTCTCGTTGTTTTTACTCAACTTATGTTGACACAATAATATGTTGCGCCCCCCTTGATTCGTGCGCCTGGAACACCCACTCCAATTACTTTTCAGTAGCTGGGCTACTGCTCTTCGGTAGGTGATCCAATAAACGCACCGATTTGTTTATCGTTGGATGCTGGAGGTATCTGGTTTGAGGATAAAAATATGGGTTAAGCAATTTACTGATTGATCAATACATTTCATTGTAAAAAGATTTATTCAGATAAATACTTGCATACTACTAGTCACTTGCAGAAGATAGATAAAAATAGATAATTTTTAATTTAAAAGTAACCCTCATTAAAATAAATAAGGGGCCCTCAATTTATTGCGACTTACTTTTTTACCCCTTTTAGTAGTTTAATGTTGATAAAGTATATTGTATTTCAAATATAAACTGATCATTGTAAATATTTTATCGGTAATAAGCTATTCAGGAGGTTTTTTGAGTCTCCAACTCTTAATAGCATTAATATCATTTTCTTTATATCAATAGTATGTATCATTTATTATTGGGACGTAGTATTAAAGGCTTTTATTTTATTGTATACTTTTAGGAGTGGACGTAGATACGGCGTTTTTCACTGGAAACTACACGCCTCACTATTCTATCCAGGCGGCGTGCTTAACTGAAGAAGGTAAATTAACCAAAAAAAAAATTCTAAAAGTATTACACATTTATAATAACGTTTTGTATTCAAAATCACTCAGGTTTCATAACACTACCAATATTTTTGAAATGTTATTTTTTCAACAACAAATAATTAGGTTAAATTGTAATAATAACTATTTAACATCAGGCTAAGCTCCGCCTATTGAAAGTCGAAAAAGCTTTTTTGGACGTGATGCACGTGCTTTATAATTTTATCAATCATGAGTGGAACTCATATTTTTGTTTTTGTATGCTTACACATTACAAATCATTATTATATGTCACATTGTGGCACTGAAAAACTAACAGCACTAATTCTAATTTAGCACTGTTGAATCATTTAGGTTTATCATTTCATTAGACGGAATTCAGCACTTTTTAGCAATTTAGCAATTTAGCAATTTAGCAATTTTAAATATAACTAACAACTCGATTCTATTGTTTCATTTATTAATTATACAACGTCATAAGACAGTTGTTTTCGTATTAACTCGATTTTATTGACATACATTCTCAAACTTACCTTTTAAAATCCACGTGGACCCAAAAATTATAGTCCACCTTCTCCATAGTTTTTTCTCATTTTTGGCGCTCTTTGAGACTTATAAAAATAGCGTTTATATGTACGTAGGTGCCTAGTTAGTAATCTAACTGACTAAACTTACTAAACTATATATGAATTCAGTTGATTAAATTTAATTACAATTAATAAAGATCCAAACAATTTTATTTCCAAATGATTACTCACTTATTACTTATCGCAGTCTTATGGAAATTTTTTAAATAAAACTTTATTCCGAGGTCAAATTTTAATTATATAATTTATGATTTTTTAAGATAAATCATTTTTTTCTTTTCATTCACCTCTATTTAAAAATGGTGCTACTTTTTGCCAGTGATTTTTTTTCAATTGAATTATAAAATAAAATTATTATATTTTACGCACAATAATTGAAAAAAAATACAATTACATTCAGAAGTCTATACAATTTGTATAACAAAACAAAAATACATATTTTCATTATAATATTTTAGAAGAAAATATCATCCCTAAGCGCACAAGCAAAATGGGATCAGCTTGTACTTCGTCAGAACTTCAGCAAGCTAACAAACTCGCATCAGAACATTGGCAAGAAATTGTTCCAATTACTTCCTTAAGACCAGGATATGAACCCACACGTCACAATTACCAGAAGGTAGGATACCCATTCTTCTTTCATAAATGTATTTTTTAATATTAGTTTTTTGGAATGAATAGTTTAGTTTGACGATACCAAATTACGTATCTATTTTCACATTCGATACTATCGGGTGTTTTTTTTTATAAAATGACGAAATAATTTATCAAAATATCCAATTATAAAAAAAAAATAATAACATACGATCTTACATTAAATAAAATCAAATCAATTTCGTAGCAACATAATTACTTCATATAATTTTCCACTACACTAACGTTGAGTTAGTGATAGATAATTCAAATTTGTTATTTGATCATAAAATAAAATATCTTTAAAATATTAATCACTCTTACAAAGGCGATAAAAATATGGAAATTTACTGCATGAAAAAAATAATCAATCAACTTTACATAATTAATTTGGACATAATTTGTTGCCATCCTAAAATTAAAGACACAATTCACGTGTACGCAACATATACGTCAAATTACGTACGCACCACAAAAATATTTTTATTATTTTAACAATATGAATTATTTATCTTATCATTCAAATTTCATAATTTTTTTCGATCTTTTTTGTAAACTTTACTTTATCTTCAATACTATTTACGCACTTTTTACGAATGACGTGTGACAACTATCTCTATAATATGCAGAGTTTACAATAAAACGGAAACTTTTGTAATGTATAATTATGTGACTTTGAATGCAAATTTTCAATTCACACATTTTTACGTTTTTTACGTTTAAAATATATACTTAATTGAAAAATAAAAGTTATATACTTAAATAGTATTTTTTTCTTCAACAGTTTCAAAACAATTAAATTAGGGATAATACTATTAAATGAAATCAATCTGAAAATCATCAAAAATGAAGTAATCACAATAAAAAGGAATATTTTTTTTCAATTTATCCAAATTAATGCCACGTGAAATGTAACAGACTATTGTAGTAAAATTTTGGAGCAATATTTTATAATGATCTCGTGGCCTACATGAACAATGTTGCCCCCTAGGGGCTGTCACCAGTTCCCACGAATGGCTTGATAAAAAATCTATGACCCCTCGCCGAACTAACTGATAATAAAAATAATATTTGTTCAAATAACAATTCAAATCAAACATTCATTAATATTATAATTTGTTTGCATACGGATACAAATATGACTCGCATACTCGTTATGTTATCAGTGTCACTACTTTTATTCGGAACAGGAGCGCACCAATACAATTCGTCAACAGAAGTAACAATATTTGAAGATTTATGAATTAGGCCGCATATCATCATTATTTTTCCAGTGTTACAGTGTGAAAAATATAAATGTGCAAGCTATGTAACGTAAAATGAAAATTCTACTTGCAAATTATTTATATATTAGTACTTATAATATGTAATACTATTAGTATGCCACCTTAATCACACATTCGAACAAACTTTAGGCTTGCATTCGCTATTTAGTGTAGTAGTACGATAGTGTAGTTATCATAATTATCATACATTTAAGAAATCTACTCTATATATTTTTTAACATATGGTAGTCAGACAAACTCGCACAAAACAACTGCACACAATTTTAAACACAGACAAATACACACAAGGCAACTGCGCGTATATACAATGATCACAGAGCAATATTATTTTGGTGATGGATTTCAGATTAATTATATTTTTTTAGACGTATATTGACGAAATTAACTGCATTATGCACGTGGTCTTCTAGAAAATTGCACTTCATATTTGTGAAGAGTTTACTTGAAAGGCAAAACAACTCGTTCAATAAACCAGTTTTTTGTCTCAGGATTATCAAAAAGAGCCAGACAAGCTTAGGTTTTTGAGATGAATGTCTAATTTGCAATAGTTTGTGTTTACGCAGGTCTAGGTTAAGGGGTTATGGAAATTGAAATATGTTGATGTCACATGTCTGTTTACCCGGTTTCATTTAATTCCTTAGTTAATTTCTTATTAAAATACATAAATATATCGTCAACTTAGTTTAAAATGCCATTATATTTCTAAGAGATCTGTTGTATATGTGCACAAGTACCATGTGCGATTTGTCACTTAACCAATTTTATAACAAGAAAAATGTGTACTGATTTAATATAGTTCATGGATTTCGATAACTTCAATTTACTTTTTTCTTCCAGATTATTTTTGATGATGCTTTTACGCATTTGAGAGTCAATATGTATCCAGATGGAGGAATTGCCCGACTAAGAGTATTTGGAGTTGCGAGTCCTACTTATTGGTCGACGACCACTCAAGGAAACACCAGCATGGTTGACTTGCTAGCTATGAGAAATGGAGGCGTCTGTCAAGGTATCTTCATTAATTATGATATATTGGTAAATTAATGTGTAATTCGATTAGATAATAGAGTAAGAAAAAAATTATTTTTTCATTCCATATAGTAAAATGTTTTATTTGTTTTTATTAATACTTTTTCATAAGCTTTTTTTAGTATTTATATCAGGTATCTAGTATCGTTTATGAAGGTTTTTTACGGAAAAATATTAATTAGAATTGATGATAAGTACTGCAAGTAACGCATGGTACAAACTTTTTTAATAAAAGGACACGATACTTTTCTTAATAAAAATACTTGTATATTTGTAAATATTATTATACAAACATTTACATATTTCAAATTAATAAACAACTTTAAAAAAATGTCAACACGTGGTTCAGTGACACGTAGTCGTTGCCAAATATTATTGTTGTAAATATAAATTTTATAGGTTATTCCAATGCACACTATGGCCACCCCAGAAATTTGATAAAGCCTGGACGTGGAGTTAACATGGCTGATGGATGGGAAACTGCAAGACGGCTAGACAGACCAGAAATTATTTACGAAAACGATGATGGAACTCTGCAAGTTCCAGGTATGATTACTTTCGCACGCTGAATCTATAATGAATTATACTGCTATTAATACATCTAGTATTATAAAATTAATCTTAAAACTAAGCTTTAGAATTGTGGAGTAATGATATTCAACTGTGTTATGGTTTGCTTCAGGTTGCGAATGGGCAGTTTTTAAGCTTGGCCATAAAGGATCTATAACCAGGATATGCGTGGACACCTGCAATTTCAAAGGAAACTTCCCCGATAGTGTAAAAATAGAGGGAGTCTATTTGGAATGTAATGATTTGAATCAAGTAAACGAGCAGACTCTCAAATGGACCACAGTTTTGCCAATTGCAAAGGTAATTTTAAATTTATTTTTAATAATAAAAAATTACTTCCGAAACTTTTAGCTACGGTTTTTTATTACTGAATATTTTAACATTCCCAACATAATAAAATACATGGTCCTGAATATCATTTTGTAAATAAAACAACATTATCATAAAGGTACCAAGCTTAAAATATGTATCAATCACTCTGATTACACTTGTGAGTGTTTATGATTTCGTGTAAATTATTATTTATCGATTAAAATACAGCTACACATAGCTATCCCATAGGGAACAATAAAAGATTATTTATTCTAGCTAATATCGTCACCAATATCGCAGGAACACGTAATTCGATTTTTTGGTTTAAGTCACTCTAAAAGTATAGTTTTATTTTTTTTAATTTCTCGATCATTCGCATATTTTAGTACTAACATATATGTTTGTATAACGTGTAAAATATATGTTCTAATACAAAAATGTGCTAATGACATAAGGTATTACATAAAATTTAGTTTAATTTTGTGACTTAAGCCAACAAATCAAGTCACGTGTTCCTGAGATATTAACAAAGATATTATAGAAAATAAACGTTGTTTTATGATTTAGCTTCAATTTTGTTAGGTGCATAGCCAAAATCTACGAAAAATTTACTAGATTTTAATTTAAGCTACTTGTGGAATACCATCTTACTTCATAATTAATTATTTCAATACCATTTATGTTCTTGTAGTACATAGAGGAAAATACAATGCATTTGTTTTTTTTTCACTTTGCTTTTCGATCCGATAACTCGTCCATATATTAAAACTAGGTGATTTAGCCATTTGATTGCTAAATTAGGTTTGTTAAAAACTTAGTGTATCAATTAATATTCATTAAAATGGATATCTTGTTCATGTTATGTTATAAAAATTATATTTATAAGCATATTACAGTAAAATACTTGCATAAATTAATTTTCATAGAGACGTTAATTATTGGTTAATTTTCATTGTTTATTTGACGACAGGAATGCAAATAAACAAATAAGACGTCATAAAATATTTCGGCAGCAAATTTTGACTATTAATTTCCATAGCGAAGTCGTTTGACATTCATTACAAACGCGAATTCATTGCTTTGGCACATTTTTTTAAATACGAGTATAACGCGTATTATATTTATTTTCGTATTGGCAAGTGTCCATTGTAAATAACATCATTAACTTAAGCTAAGCTCAAAATGCCTTCCATACGAAGAATAACAGTTTAAAATATTTTTATCCTGCTTCCATTTTCGTTTCAGCAAAAATAATAACAAAAACGATTTGTTTTAAATACGAACTTAATATTTTAAATTAAATCTTGTTTTGCAACGTAATATTCTTTTTAATCATATTGTATAAATTGTCTGCATTTAGCAGTAAAGTTCTAGGTGAGTTATAATTTATTAACAATATGTATTATTTTATATTTATAGTTATCTGCACACGTGGAGCATTGGTATAACTGCGAAGAACCCAAAGAACTAACACACGTCCGAATCACAATGGCTCCCGATGGAGGAATTTCAAGAGTTCGGCTCTTCTCGCACCTCGTTTCAACAGAATAAATTAGAGCTATGAACAATTTTGTATTACTTGCATTTAATATTGTATGATCGGAGGAAGCATATTGAGCCTAACCCCGTTTAATGTTGACCCTCTAAAAGTGTAAAATATACTTAACTATAATTTATAAATAACAGTAGCTGACAAGAAGTATTGTACTATAATAACACCAGAGTATAAATCCTACACGACTAATGCAAATAGGTCTCTCAACCTGTTTTATTAATAAATACATTCAATTCTCTTTTACACGGCTTGAAATAACACGGTTCAAGATATAAGAAGCATTTTTTAATTTTACACGGTTTGCGCATCTAATAACTTTGATTGTTCACGGTATAATTTGAACATTCAAATCATAATTATATCCAGAGAACATTTGAATGTTTTGTAGATAAACTAGACCAAGACACGGAAAAATAACTATAATTGTCACCTAAAAAGCTACGGTAAACAGCTACGTTTACTGTCTAGTAGTAAAACTTTGATATATAATGTTAAATATATTGAGAAAATAATACATATATTATGTGAAAATTAAGTAATACTAAGTACAAATTAGGTATGCAGTAAGTTAAATTAAGTAGAGTACTTTATCTTTATTTGCACAATGTTCTTTGGAACTAATCTGTGTAACAAGAGAATCGGGTGTATACATAATGATTTATAAATTAACTGCATAAGTTAGTAAAATATGGCGCATCCTCATAAATGTATCTGAGGATGAACGGACACGTGTAAAAAAAATGATTTTTCTAATTCTGTGGGTGACGATTATTTTTACATTTTAATGTTAGATTGCTAATCAGTTATTTAGTCATATGTTACATTGTACATTGATTAAGTTACTATTACTGTTTTAAAATGACGTTTAGCTTGTTACCTAAATCCAAATTAATGTTACATGCGTAATGTCCAGGTATTGGAATTATATTTAGTGGTATAATCACATTGCATTTACATGCGTTAATTAATTCAAAATTATATCATATCTAGTTAACACGTTATTTTTCTCCGTATAACACTATTTGAATGTAACTAAATAGCACCCATTTTAATATTATATGTAATAAATAAACTTAACGCGTTAGATTTGTAATCAGTAAATAAAACAATACTGTAGCTCAAGTTTTCCTTTTAATCTTCAAATTTGTATATTTATAAGTTTTACATTTATGGACTTATAATCAAATAATGTATGATATTGTATGTCTGATTGAAACCTGTCTTCCATAAAAATGTAAAAACATTGTGCATATAAATCGTTTCCATTAATATGATAACATGTTTTACGTTTTCATATATTTTTAAGTCATCTTATACCAAATTAATAGCACCATAAGTGTATAATGTACTGTTCGTTTGTAATATTCATTATTGTTATATGTTATATTTGTTAAATTCATTATTCGTTGAAGGATAATAATACATATTTATTTTGAAAAGTGATATTTTTCAATATTTATTACGAAAAATAAATCTAGCATATACTATACATACGACGTAAACAAATAATTTAATTTAAATGAGAATATTACTATGTTTATTTGATTTTAATTTAAATATGTCTTTCTCTTAATAATTATAAATTACCTTCCAAAATATAAAGACACTACAATATTATGGATGTATCTTTATGAAATAAATAATTAAAAATATGTCCATTCTTTTCATTTATTTATATCACCCTTTGAATGCTAAACAACGATATATTATTGATGCTGATAGCAGAAAGAACGTTTATAACGATCCCTCGAGAATCTTTGCGTATTTTAAGCGCTTAACCACAAACGCGATTTTTCCCTGAATTTTGTAAGATGGCCAGCGAAAATCGCGTCAAATGAACAAAAAGTTTAATTAGTATTTTATCACCATCAAACTTAATCTTATCCCATTTATTTCTCATAAAAAACGTATGACGTAGAACGCACATATAGAGACCATGGCCATTGAGCAATTTTCTATAAAGACTCATATGAGTCTTCGATAATTAAGCGGTTAAGTTAAGTGACACGCACAGTGAACGAAAAAATACTTTTTAAATTTATACTTTTCATCAAAAATAATAATTTTAAACAGTTTTGTCTCCACAGTAGCCGAAATATTAGCATCCCCGATTTGGAGCCGAGGATTGCACGTTCAATTCTCATAACTGCCGGATTTTTTTTAATTCAAAAATGCACGACTAGATGCCCACTGGGTCATGCAATTGGCTGATAACCAAATAGTTTTAAAACTACTGAAAACATGTCTTCACATTGCAATGATCCATATATTCCATTTCTGGAGTGGAAGTACTTCACACGGTATAAATCTTTTTACTACAATTTTGAAGCGGACATGATGAAATTTATTTATAAATAAACACAATTTCTCACTGGCTTCTACGATTCTGAGAGAAACCAAAGAGTTAAGATATCTAGCTGTTTTCTTATATGGTATAATATGTAAACTAAATTGTTGATATCCAATATAAAAAAATCATGATCCGACAAAAACGTATCAATGCTTAGTATGAGTAAAAAACTGTTTTCATAATTCTGTAATGTAAACATGTTTTTGTTTCTTTTTTATCTATTATGGTTACAAAACTCTTTTTAATAAATTTAGTCAAATTAACAATCTGCTGGCAAATTAACAGCTATCGCGCTGAGCTCCCATAGTTTCCTTGCATCCCCAACATTATTGGCTATAGGCGATATTCTTTTTTGTTTGCAATCTGCGAAATACTGTCCAGTTACATTTTCCACACCCGGTGAAACACACAAATAAATACTAGTCTGTGCTCCTTCGGCCACTGTCTGTAATCAAAATAATATCATATTATGTATATGTTAGGAATTAATACTGATACTGTCAGTACACTATCATAATACTTGGTCCAGTTTCTATAATAGTATTTTATCACGTTACGTTTAATTTAATACGCTATGAAATACCGCTTGGTATTTAATTAAGTACACACACAATAGATTGTTATCCAACCTAAAGACGCCTGACATATTTAGTATATTTGTTAATGTATTATGATTTTCATAAAATTTACTAAAATCTTAGTGAATCAGTTTATTAATAACTTTTCTAAATAAAATAATAAGTAAGTAAAATTTCAAACACAAATTAACGTCTTCTCTTTCACATTAAGGCCAGAGCTACGTTTGATAACTATTTTACATCTCTGCTGCCGACGCTCTGGTACCGTAGCTCCTGCTTAACTTATATAAAAATGCTTATAAAAATGGATCAATTTAATGCATCGTCTTTCTCTCTGACTTAGGAGAATAACTGTCAGACATCTTTCACACCGAAATACAAATTACAACGCACCATTTAATGAAAAATCAATTGAACTGTCATAAATTTTCTTTATCTATTAAATGTAAATTATATAAACAAGCTCAAAATGAGTGTCTTTGCTATCGTTTGACAACACGTATAAAGAAACAATTAAGTGAAAAAAAATACCTTAAAGAATGAGAATATCGCATTCCAAAATATTTTTTCAATCAGCATTCCATTTCTTACAATATCAGTTTTAATTATACCTGGATGAAGACTATTTGCAGTGACACCTGTGAAAAGATGATAATAATATTAGTATTTTGTATTTGTTATATTGACATATAAAAATATATATTCTAATAAATTATGCTACTTACCCGTTCCTTTTAGCTTCACGGATAATTCATTTGTGAACAAAACATTGCACAGTTTTGTATAACAGTAAATTTTTATTTGCGAGTTAATATTCTTCATATCAAGATTGTTGACATCGAATTCAAAATACTTATGTCCTGCTGAAGACACATTCACAATCCTACTCGGTGCAGACTCTCGTATACGATCTGTTCAAAAATCATTCATATTTATTATATATGTAATGGATATCGTAATAATAAAAAAATATTACATTTAATAATCATTACATAATCCAAAAATCGTATGGAAAAAGTATTTTGTTAATTTATACTTCGTGAGTATATTAAGAATGTACAATGTATGGTCAAAAGTGTGTATTTATACTCAATATATGGTTACCAAGTAGAAGATTTGTCAAGAGAAATGGTCCAAAGTGATTAGTTTGCATCAGGAACTGTAATCCGTCTTCTGTTTTCCTAAAGCCTTCACCACCAGCGCCTGCATTGTTAAGTAACACGTCGATTTTGGGTTCTTTCTCGAGTATTTCTCGTGCACAGTTTCGCACGCTGGCTAACTTCGAAAAGTCCACGTGCACCAACTTATTTTTGAAATAAAATAAACATACATTTTAAGCCCATGTATTTTATTATAAATAAATTTTATTCTTTAGTCTATATAAAGTAAAAATAAATTGTTTCAAATCGAATGAATGTGAATGTATTTAATATTGATTATGGTATATTATGTATTACAATAGATAACATATTTTCATTCCAATGAAGTAAAAAGGTTGTTTATCTTTAATATTTTTTATTTTATATAAACAAAATTTTACCAACAATTCCAGTGTATTTCATTGTACATACATCTAACGCATATTTTAAGTAGTGTCAATGGTGCTTGCTTAAATACGCAACACTGTAGGTTAGGTGTGACCATAATACATTTTGCTACTTCTTATCGTCCCGTGTTCGCTGCGAAAGTGGAGCATGTGGATCTACACAGTGTGAATATGTCCGCTCCGAAAGTGGAGAATATGGATCTCCAATATGTGAAGACATGCCTTGACAAAATTATTTTTCATAAGAATTGTAAAACCCAATGGACATCCAGTCCTATATTTTAAGATTTTTTACATCCAGCAGATGCGTTAATCGATCCCGTAATGCTTGGATCTTAAGCACGCACGCCAACTTCTTAGCTAGCGGGAGACCATTCTTTACAAGATAATAAAAACAGTAACACTCACATATAGTTTTGAATTTCCAGTCTCGTACATTATCACTTTTCTAACTCGATCACCTTTCACCATATCTCTACAAACCATGACAACTTTAGCTCCTCTTCTGGCAAAATCTTTAACTGACTCAAGTCCTATACCTGCACACAAAATATTAAAGGGAGCCATGAATTTTTAGTTATATATGAATGTTAAATTACAGAAAGTGACCTATTTTAGACGCTTCCCTTTCCACCACCCCACGCGTATCTTTACCCGTTATATGTCGTATGCCATGCCTTAAATAACGTGATGCACTCTTCAAAGTAACAGAAGTGTCCTGCAATCAGCAATCCATGACTTCAGTTGGCTTGCACTGTGTAAATGGTCTCTACTCTAATTTAACCCAATTAATCTCAAGCGTTTTTAAGAAAAAACTTGATCGCTCGCCGTTACATTTGAAGTTAAATAAAATACATCCATAATAATAAATAATAAAAATATGTTGAAAATTAATTTTGTTGGGTTGAGCGAAAAAATTATAATAGTTTTCCATAAAAAATAAATTCAATCCAAGTCGCCGTACTCTATAAGTAAGTATAACTATAAATCATATGAGGGGTCTAGTATCATAACTCATAATGTCCAGTATGGCACAGTACTGGAAATTATAAGTTATGATAATACACCCCTCATATTTTCAATATAACTTTTTTTAAATGTATGGCGTGTGGGTGCTAATCTGATTTCTGTCTGTAGTGATCAAGTGGTAAGAATAAAAAATCATATCAAACCATTGAAATCAGTAGAAATGGCTACTTGCCTGAATTAGCACCAGTCACAACAAAAGTTTTTCCATCCAGTCTTTCGGTGCCTTTGTACACCCCTGTTGTAAGTTTGTTGTATATTTTGAAAATCAACAATAGCAGCCCTACTCCTATCAGGGACGCATACCATAAGCAACACGAATCCATCGTATGTTTTATTAATAATAGATCTCTCAATTTAACACAGGCTCTTCACCTAAAATAAATTCGGGTTTAATCAGTTAAAACAAGCAACTAGGAGCAAGCCATATCTCATTAAGTATTTGATGATCGTGGCATGATTTTAGCCCTTTTATCTGGTAACCAAACATCTGCACACAAAACAACTACACAATACAACTACGCACACGACAATTGCGCATATATAAACTGATCACCGAGACACCACTTATACACTACATATTTTT
>JAGVSQ010007761.1:0-15011 GCA_022683975.1 Rhyacophila evoluta
CCGCATTCCCCGGATCGCTAGGCACGCACGCTACCAGCTACGCTACCGGGGAGAACGTTACTTATTTATTGTTACATAAAAGAAGTTCCACACCTAAAAATATTGGAATGGAATAATAAAGATACCGTGACATTTTGATTAATGTATGTACTTATTATTTTTTAATTTAATTTTGTTTTTGTAAAAAAGTTAAGATAACTATACTATACACTCTGCACATATGAATGACAAGACGTGGGGAAACAATCGACGCATAAAACCAGAACATCCATCTTGATTATAATAACTAAATATTTTTTACATTAAGAATAAATTTCGACATATTTTTTTTAACTTAGTGTATACATTCAAGAAGACGTCATGAAGTTTATTTTATGTATCATTTGGATGTTTGAAGGGACTATATTTATATTTAATATATTTCTCTACTTACGCGATTTTTTTTTGAAACAAATTAACCGCGTGGGTCTAGAATCCACTGTATTATAACGATAAAACATTCTTGAGAACTACTGCTTGCTTAAAAATGAGTTTAGTTATGGGTCATTACTAAATTTAAGGTAATACGTTAAGGTTAAAATTGTGCTAGTTCATCATTTGTGTGTGCTATTTTTTAAAACTATAAATATGACGAGGCCAACGCGAAAAATCATAGCCATAAATTATTCCCTGTTTGTTGGTATGACTAAGAACAAATAAATCATATTTTTTTATACAACAAAAGGTCACCCGCACTAGTCCGTTTTATCGAGATACCACTGTAATTACTTTTAACACCTATAAAACCTCTTCCCGTTAATGGATGGTGATTAGTACTTATATTATTTTCTCTAAATATAATAATTGAAAAGTCTTCATTCTTTATGTGTTTCATAAAAACCCTAAATGATTTCAATAATGTCATTACAAAATAAAAATATTGATCAATATCAACACATAAAAAAGATTTTGTATTAAATTACTGGCACGCGCGTGTGTCTACTCGTATTTTTCAATGTTGCACCGTGAGTTACTATTTGAATGATTACTTCTCAGGGAGAAAGAAAGAGGAAATTCTGAGCGTTTGGTAAAAGTGAATCAGTGTATGAAAGATATTTGCCTGAGAATGTCGTATATTTTGTTTTCGCCGCTATTATTAACTGCATTTATTGCACTTATTTATGTTATTTGACTTTTAATAAACAATACAATAATTTTCATGTCTGTTTACAATAATTGATACATCGATTTAATAATACATCGAATTTAAAACATTGTTTTAACTGGACACTTGAGGTCTAGTATCGTACCTTTTGGTACAATAAAGTGAGACCTAAGGATTTAACGGCTTATAATATCCGTGTCAGAGACGAGCCAATATAATAAGTAGTTATAGAACTGCGGTATATGACGTTTTACGTGGGTGTTCGTCATGTTCGTATGTATGTTTACGACGGATGGAAATTGACCTGTGCAAGGGTGGCGTGGTTAGCGAGAGAGCTGTGACATCACCTGTGCAAATACAGCTGGCCAATTATTCAAAGCACCCCGAGCCTCTGTTATTTGGCCCTAATGACAGAATAAAATCCTTTTAGAATTTGTCTATCTGTAGTTCTATTTCGTTCTGTCAAAACATCTTATTATTTTAGACAGATGTTTCTCGAAAACTAAATGACCAATAGCTGTGTCTGACACAGTGTATTCGATATTTGGTATGATATGCTATCAGTATATTGTTAGTTATTCCAATTTTCACAAAAATTCAGTTTCAAGTCAGAAAAATATAATTGACATTTCTCGTAAAAATCTCGAGGAATGATTAATTTCAAATTTTTCTTAGGTTTTGTTTCATTTTTAAAAATAAATATTACATTTTTGTGTGCTTATTGTATTGTTAAAATGACTGCACACGCAAATATTTCAGAGTATGAATAATATTTTATATTCGTCTCGTTCCAAGCGCACATTGCTTTCTTTCTCTCACTCAGAATAAGCTATGGGGCTTTGTGTATGAATAAGGTGACCAAGCGAGAATATAAGAAGTATGAACTTCAATGGGTTAAATTATCATATTTTTTTCACAAAATAATGTCATAAAATATGACACAGATTTGAACTAGATTATTCATATAACATAATAAAATGAGCGAGAAGGTTGGAGTTTTTTAGAATAGGATATGGGTATGCAGAATAAAGTTTTACAAAGCTGCTTTTGGGCTACTTGTAGAACCTTTTAGGAAGAAGTAATATACACCATGGTATAAGCCCGGTTGTGGGTGATGGAGATTAAAGCAAGATAAGTTTAATGCGGGTGAATGTTTTTCATGGTTACACTATACTTTTAGCACTACAGGAAGAATGCACCACGCTCAATAAGCCACAGTATTCGAACTAATGTAGAGAAGTGGTAGGTGATGTGGGAGAAAACAAGGTAAGATTCATACTGGTGAGTGTTTTTATGCTTACATTACATTTCTGGCACTTCAAGAAAAACCCCCACGTTCGGTATGCCCGGGTTGAAAAACGTGGCAAGTGATGGAGAAGAAATTAAATTAAAAGTCTTGCGGGCGAATGTTTGTATGGTTTTGCATGCGATTTCCTATGTAGATAATATATAGTTGAGGTGTTTTTACTCGGTAGGGCAGTATGCTTCTGGAACTTCGGAGAAAATTTACGTTAAGTACGCCATGTTATACTTCCGAGTGATGGAGGGGAAATCATGGTAAGTGTCATGCAGGCGAATGTTTGTACGGTCAAGTTATACCACCCTATTAAGTAAAAACACTGTGTCTTGCATGTGATTTTCTATGCAGATAATAGTGGTGTTTTTACTCCAGTGAAAAAATCACGTTTAATACGGCATGCTATACTACCGGGTGTAGAAACGTGGCAGGTGATGGAAAGAAAATCAAGGTAAGTCTCACGCGGGCGAACTTTTATATGGTCACTCCATTTTAGAGTCTCTCTCGCAGTTTTATAATATGATGAACAGTGAAAAGCGAACAGTGGTTTCCCAGGTTGAACTTCCCGGTCGACAAGGCTTTGGAAACAATTATGTTATTTTACACGCGGAGTTTTAGAGGCCGATTTGCAACGAGATTAAATTGAAAACAAACATAGAATTATAATTCTGAAAATTTGCAAAAAATGCGTACAGTGAAAAGGCTAGGCTCAAACACATCGACAGTAGAAAAAGAAAAGGTCGTAGCCTACAATTTTTTCATTTTTTTCTGAATCACAATATTTAGTGAAGCCTTCGATCCATAGTATTAGTTCAATATATTTTTAGCCAAAATGTTGATTAATTATTTTAGCGATGATGTTATAATTGTGAGCATATTCGACTGTAAAAAAGCAAAAGGACATGGCCCACATTTTTTTCAAATTATCATTTTTCATATTTAAATATCAATACACTCAATAATAACTCAATACATGTTCTATCGGAATAATGAAAATGCCGATTTAGTATCTAAATTTATCATTTAACTTTTAAAGATAGCGACCTGAGAAATGTTCGACCAGGAAAAAGGATTTCTACGACATCATTTTTTTTTCTTCTTTCTAATAACTTATTAAATTAATATGAGATATAACACTAATTTTAGTCTTGGTGCATTTCAAGGCTGTATCTAAAATATTGAATAGACATTTTTAGTGGCTCCTATACAATTAGTTATGTGTGAGTTACATCATTTTTGTACAGTCGATATATTATTATAAATATTGACAACAGTACATGAAGTTTCATAATTAGTTCATATGCTCCAATTAGGAGCGGATATAGAAGTAGAAGAAGATTACAATTTTTAAATAAAATATTACTAATATCGGTCGGAATTATTTGTCTACCCCGTTAGCGTAGTTGGTAGCGTGCGCGCCTAATAGTGGCTGCAGGAACTGGATGCCCATTGGGCTAAGCAATTGTCTGACAAACAATTCTCGAGAAAAGTAATCTATCAAGACGTCGTCACATTGCGGAGATCCATATTACTACCTTTCGTAGTGTATATCTTCACACTGTGTGGATCCATACGTAAAAAATATCAGTGTCCATAAATTTTATGTTTTATTTTTTTGTGAATATGTGGCTTCTATTTTTTGAGGTAATGAATTAATTTCCTCAAAAAACAAACCAATTTGTGTGTATATCTGATTACGTACATATTCACGCTAAAATTCCTGCATTTCGTTGTAAAATTATTTCAGCTTTAATGCGTTGATTTGGTTACAAAAAAAGTAAAAAGCAATTGTGGGTCCATTTTAAAAAACAAATTCCTGTACTATTCGTGAGTGCGAAACACTGTCAATCAGCCGTTTCACTTTTAAGTGACGGCTGTTTTAAAAGGGCGCCCGTTTGCCAGCGTCGTGGCACATTCCAGCCTCCACTGCAAAGGGAAAAAACAAATATACCAGATATATATATACAATAAAAAAACTCTGATGGACTGTTTTCCGTGACGTCGAAATACGAGAGAGTTTTTTTTGAATTATAATTTTGCATTTGTTTTATCCATCCATTCTACGTGTCGTTGTTACAGTTATTAACAACCACATATTTACAAATATTTCATAATTTTTATTAATTCTACTATCGAAAAACCATAACAATTGAGAAAAATAAAATATTTCTATGATTAATTCGTGGCCGAGCGATAGGAAATCTTCCAATGCTCCAAAATCCCGAAATATCACATCGAGTATGTAAATATTTTTTACCATGTGTGCTCCGAAAATGGAGAGATAATAAATATAGTCGATATTATTACGTGATATTTGTTTCGTATAGACTTAAGCATTCTCACAATGATTAAATAATATCATTTTGGAATTATTCACCAAGTATTTTTGTATAGAAAAGCTGTACAGTAGGTAAGCCAGTAAAAAAAATGAATTACAAAAATATTGAAAACAATTTACCTTTAAATTTTAGCATACCGGAATACGTTCACTTTGGAAATACATATGTCTCTCTCACAGCAACTGTAAAATATAGCTGTATATCTAATTATAGCTATAAAATCTTCAAGAAAATAAGGATACTAACGTAGTGTTCAGATATGAGGTACGTATGCTTTATTTTAGGACGATAATATTAAAACAATAGTACCATAAATAAATGTTTCATTTATGGTTATAGGAATGAGCAGATTCCATTTCCAATCAACATTATTTAACAACAAATATAAAACGTATGTAGTATTTTTTTACATATTGCGAATGTATTGGTGTATACATAAGTGTGTTTACTGTGTACGCCCACATGATTGGCAGCAGAATAAAAAAAAGCTGCCAAAACCGCGTCGCTGAAAAAGCTTTATTGGGTTTATCGTAGGTACTCCATCAGTGGGCCTAATGCCTATTTTTTTACATTGGAATGAAACTCGTTTTAGAGACTTTGACGGACTATTGATTTTGTCTATATAATAGCACATACATACATGTATATTCAGCGTATCCAAACTTTTGCATCTACTTGCTAAACAAATACACGAACAAACATATTTTTTCGAAGTTTTATGTATAATTGTTTTAATGATTATAATGGTCAAATACAAATCGTATAAATAAAACACTGTATACAAGGTGGAAAAATATTATAGAATGCTAATATACAAAGTTGTATACTTTTAAAAATATCTTCGGCTAAATGTATCTTATAATAAAATGGTGGTTGTATATCGTCGCCAATTTTGCAGGAATACGTATCTTGATTTTTTGGTAAGTCGCTTTGTAAAGTATGGTTTTATTTTTTGCAATGTCTTGTATTATTTATGGGAAATGCAGGCATCGATTTATAAGGGATAGACGTTCCTGATTTCTGTAGATAGTGAAGCAGAAGAAGTAGCCGAATCATATGTTTTAGATTGGTGAGAAGTAGATGAAGGTTATGGAATCACATTATGACTGAAAGCGAAAAAGCAGATGAAGTTATGGTAGTGATTTTTTTTTTATTTATTAAATCAATATCAGATTAGACAAATAAAAGACCAATTGTAGTATTTGCGTACGCCAAGAGTGTGTCTAATAAATATTTTGACTTTGGCCCAAAATTATTGAATGGACGTTTTTGTGCCTTTTGTAAAATTTGTTCTGTGAGCGTTACGTCTTTTTTCCTTTTCACAGTCGACACTAAGCAGTTAACTTGTGAAACATCATAATATTAAATATCCTGTCCGCCTGCTGAAAATATGGTCTTTCCTCGTTTCGTGTAAATGGCAAATTTCACCCCTAAGTAGTCGTCGAAATACCCCATCACCTTGTCGCTCGCCGTCCCTTACCAGAGAAGGTAAGTTACTACTAACTGAGAGGAAGTAGTGCTTAAATTATAATGTATTGCATCCGCGTAATGGTATAATTTATGGCTCAAATTGCGTTACTCCATAAGCGGCTAATAAATTACTATTGGTGTCCACATATAATATTATTGGTAAGTGCGGCTTTTTGCGGATAGGGCCATTCAGATGGGTAAAATAAAGATCTTACAGTTGAAAGGTCAGTAGATATGGTGAAGTCTATTCCGTTCGTCCGTTTTTGCTGTTGTTTTCATATCGACTGTGGAAAGGAAAAACGACGTGATCCTCAATTTTTAAAAATGGCTATTATTCGATAGTCAGGATGTCGTCGCTAATATTGTACAAATATGAAACTTGATTTTTTGGTAACTTTGCAAAGTTTAGTTTTTGGAATCTCTCGTATCATTAGCACATTTTTTTTATAGCACAAGAATATTCGTAAAACGTTTACAAATTATGTTTTAATGTAAAAATGTGCACAATGACACAAGCGATTGCAAGAAAATTAAATTATAGTTTACAAAGTAACTTAATCAAAAAAATCAGCTTAGGTATTCCTGCAATATTGGCGACGATGGATATAACTTAATACACGTGCTGTAAGGATATAAGCTGAAAATGCAGAATTAGTGTCTAAATATAGCTTTTTAGTTTGAATAATGATAGGCTGTGAAATTTTTCAATAGGAAAAATGGCTTCTACCAAATCGATTTTATTGATTTTTTAAAAATAATTTATTAAATTAATATCACATTGAGTAAATAAAGAAACATTGCACTTCAAAGTTGTGCCAATTTAATGTTTTGACTTTGGCCCAAAATTATCAAATAAATGTTTTTTGTGCCTTCTGTAAAAAAATATTATATCTGGGTCACGTCTTTTTTCCTTTCTACAGTCGATATATATATTATATCGACAAGCCATTGGATCTAAGGGAAACTTTAAATAATATTAATGCACTCGTGTAGTCAGCGGAATCACATGCCGGCATGACCTGGGAGGATACGAGGCGGCGGCTGGCAGGTGACTGAATTCTGGAGGCTTTATCTAGTGACCATATTCTTCACATAGGGAGTGGATTCAAGAAAATTCGGATAAGTTACAGGTGAAAAACGCAAAATGTATGAATTGACCGTATACAAGGTATACTCATTAACTCATTATACTCATTCTGGGAAATGGGAATTGAAAAAACACAGGAATACCCCACTAATAATAACCGATTTAATTTTAGGATGGTTTCTTACTGTGCGAAGGAGAAATATGTTTTTAATAACGCTTTTTCTTGACTTGTGCGTGGTCTAATCAAGAACACTGCCACTCTGGCTAATACCAGTCTGAGCGTCAAATTTGTCCTAGTTATTGATATCTTCTATCTTAAAGAGAGTGAGTTTAGATAAACGTAAAGTATATGAATCTCCGCAATGTTAAAACATGTCTTAACAATTTCTTAACTCAACAGTAATATAGCCCTGCATTTTTTCCTTTTAAAATCCAACAGATGTGAGAATCGTACCCGCATTCCTCGGATGCAAGGCGCGCACGCCAACCTCTACGCTACCAGGGAGGGATAGTATTACTATACGGTAGATATATTTGAAAGCCACAGCGGAATAGCAAATAATGATCTGTATATATTAATATATTTATAAAATATCGAAAGCTTTATATAATATAAGCCCACGAAATGCGTTTATAAATACTATTTAATAATGTGTAATTTATATGCTTCACTCCAAAAGTTAGCCCGTTATTGCTTCAATAGTATATATACAGTTTGTATTATTTGTACAACACATATTTGTCCATAATAATATATTTACGTAGTTATTAATATACTTGTATTGTTTGTGTATTATATACTATGATTCCATACATGTTATATGTACATTAGTATGTGTTGGTTTTTGATCTGGCACCGCAGAATGTCTACGCTGTGTTTTAATGTTGTGAATTGTAACCATAGTGCTAGGCAGCTTTTTAATAAGCGTTGTAATACATCCCATCTATCAAACACAGCGGAATTTCAGTGGTAATCTCTCGCTAGCATTTGATGCCTTAAGTTACTAATCTTTCAGGGCAAATACGGTAAGGTGAGGTGACTGCTCTTTCATTCTTGACACGAGATTAAATAAATTCATCTGCCGTTTTTATCGTGTCTAATACACAGACAGCCAGTATTTTTTCTTATACAGGCATACTCTTCTTATTATCAGAGACGAGGAAAAGACCAGATATTTATTTTACTTTCTCGTTTATGTTTATCTAACATATTGATTTTCTAGCTTATATTTATATTTTTTTATTCAACAATCATCAGTTTTATAATAAAAATTCTTAAGCAATTTATTTTGTATAATATTTCCTTCATATATTTTTTGAAATTTAACAAAGTTATAAGATATTATGTATATGAATGTATTTAAATAATATATTTACTATGTCTGTATCCGATATCTATGTGAACTGGATGTGAGCTCGCTTTGTCCCATCCAAATATATAACGGTATTATTTATCGATAATTATAATATAACGCATTCTTATTAATATCACCTGATTTAGCTTACTCATGAGAAACATCTGAGGGTTTTCTAATATACCCAAGTCAGGCTAGATCTTTTGAGGTTATCCCTTCGCAGCCGCACTATGTATCATATATAGCATCTTCAGTTCCATTTCTTGATAAAAGCATCTTGTTTTTACTTTTATCAAACAGAATCAGGTACCACAATTTGCTATCTTATAGTAGAACTAAAAATAATACAGCAAAGCTTAAATTGAGTGCACACATGCAGATAAATTCTCGAGAAACAGATCACATCAAAATTTTTATTATGACATCTGGTAGTCAATCATATCTTACAAATGATTAAAAAATCATCTGACGAAAGTATAATTTCTGTACAAGAAAAAAAATGAGATTCTGGTGTTCTTCAGTGTAACAAATGTACGCTCAAAATACGCAAGCAAAAATACAAAGGCTGCCACTATTTACTGAGACTCGTGAAAAGGACTTGATTACTTTGAAATAATCAATATTTTTTCTCTGTATGGTGATTAGAATACGTATAATATGCATCACATGAAGATGATATCAAATGATTTATTGGCATACAATTAATGCACTTTATAAGAAAATATTTTATAAAGTTTTAAAGATCAAATAGAAATTGAATTACATTTGCCCCAAACGACAAAAGCTTAATTTATCACTTAATATAATAATGAAAACCCATATCAATAATATGCAGTGTTTATTAAATGTAGTATATATAAACACTCAAAAAGAACACAAGTTTAAATAATCAAGTGATTTTTTTTTTATCTGAAGGTTAATTCTTGCCTTCTAAGCCAAAAACAACAGTGCTGAACCGTTTCCACGGAGACATTTCATGGAGGATACTATTAATACACTAAGTTATTGTGTCTAGCCGCTTAGAATACTCCCTCTCCTCACCTTCGAGACGTAATGGCATCATTTAAATGGGTGATTGACGCTGCCCAACACACATGCCAATGACATCTATTCGATATTATAGATTTAATACAAAAACCGTTTCTACTGGTATTCATCGATTTTTTAATTTTTTTAATGACATTGTTGAAATCATATAGTATATTTGGAGAAATAAAATAAAACATAAGTACTGGTCACTTACTATCCATCACAGGGTAACGAGTGTTAAACAATGAAGTCAGTTCATATGTTCACGTAAATAAAAATGTATGGAAAACAAAAAAAAAAAACAATTTAATTAATGCAACAATTCAAATTTAAAATACGACTTCAATAAAAACTTTGGAAGATTTAAGACTATTAAAGGGGTTTGTAATGTGTGTTATTATTGCAGTAAATTTGTTCTCCCTAGTAGCTTAGAGGTTAGCGTATGTGCTTTCGATCCTTCGATTCATACATCCGAAAATGGAGGCCTATTGAGTTGATCAATTATCAGGCAACCGATTCTCGTGAAAAATAATTTGTCAGGACAAGATACAATATACTCCACTTTTGGAGCGGATATTTTTTCACTGTCCTTAATGTTTCTAAGAAATATTAATATTTAAATATGTTCTTGTAGTTAATTGAAGTATTGCACATACGCGGTATTTCAACGTGTGTGCAAACTCTTCGCGGATGGTGTTTGCGGGTCAGAGCGCTGGAAGGTCGAGTTAAATAGTGGTGTGGCCGCCGCGTGAGTAATGCCCGGCCAGGGCAATACATCACCGGCCCGGCCCTCGGCGGTCAGTCCCAGGGGTGATTTTGCGCCCCCTCTCTCCCTGCGCCGCCACCGGTGACCGGCCACCGAATGAGATGGCTCCCGGTCCTTCCTGTCTTAGTATGAATAACAAAGTATACCAGGTGTAAATCGTGGCGCACCGAAATGAAGTACTATTATACATGTATACACCCAGCCTAAGATATTTCAGAAACTTAGAACTCACACCGTGATTCAACTCCAAGTAACATATTTTAATGAAATATTCACACATTTTTTTAAATTGTAAAGGTTTGAAACTATACAAACTTTAAGAGTCAAAAGACAGAAAGCGAATTGAGTATTCCCAAAGTGAACTTATTCGACAATGCCAAAATTTAAAGATTAACATTTTAAAATATTTTATTCTATAGAATAATTATACAGGTTTTTCTCAAATAACTTGTTAAATTGATATCGGATTGGTAAAATAAAATACCTACCATACTCTCCATGCATTTCAAGATTGTGTGACTTTGGCCCAAAATTATTAGATAAACGTTTTATTTGTTCTATGTCGGTTACGTTCTTATTGTTTTCTAAAACGATATGTTTATTTAAAAAAAAATATTTGTAACAGAAGCAGTATTTTTAGACATCATTAAATAGTTAGTGGATAAAATCCAGTGTCACATAAGTATCAACCTGATTTTTTCCCAGTATGTCAATTCATAATAGCGATGTATAAAACAATATATTATTTTAATCACTATAAATTATTAGAATTTTAAAATGATTCAGAATTTAAGAATATGATTTATTAATCAATAAATCGACTGTGGAAAAGAAAAATGACTTAGCCCGCACCACAGAACAAATTTAACAGAAGGCACAAAACGTCTATTAAATGATTTTGGACTGAAGTCAAAATATTAAATAGACAACCTCAAAGTACACGAAGACTAAAACAGTTATTTTATTTACCCAATCTGATATTTATTCATCGATGAGATTAAGGGAAAGCAATGAAATTGACATGTTGGAAATCTGTTTTCTGGTCGTAAATTTGATAGGCCATCCTTTTTACAAACTGAAGAGCTAAATTTAGATACTAATTCGGCATTTGGAGTGAAATTAAATATATTAGAAATACACTATTATATATATTCGACTATAGGAATATAATTAGAAATAACCCCCAGTTTGTTAAAAATAATACGCGTTATATCAACAGGATATAAACAATTGACTGATTTATTTTACAGTGCTTGTAATCATTACTACGAAATTGAATTTCGATTCTTGTCATTTTTTAATACAAATATGTTGTAATAATATGTTTTAAAATATGATCTACATATCGATGTAAAACAATCAATTTATTAACAGAAAGATATGAAAGCGGCTTGAGTATATTTACTTACACAACCTGTACCAAAGATTTTGTAGAAGAAAATATTCTTTAAATGATTCAGATGTTTTCTGGATTGTGTTGTTGTGTATAATATTAACTCTCTCCAAGGATCGTCTATTTTTCAGAATTTTTGTATCCATCTTCAAAATTCTTCATCTATTTGTAAAGCAGTCGATCGTATTGGAATACGAAAATCGTCCCCATCGTGGGCTTACTATAAATTGGAAATCTACTGGCCAGTGTCTTGCAGAGTATAAAACACTTATTGCATGCATTTCTAGCCCCTCAATTTATCTATATTAAACCAAAAATAAGTTTTAAATGAAAGAAATATTTTCTTATATATTCTACCAATATAATCTTACCAATACAATTTTAAATTCTAAATTATTTCAAACTGGTAAACTTCCATATTTACCAGTTTTAAATAATTTAGAATTTAAAATCAATTTCCATCAAGCACCATCAGTCGAAAATATTAATTAATACAATTTTAGCTAGTCATAATAAAACGCATATTTTGTAACGTGCCTCTTTTTTGCCATTTTTAAGGCTTTTATCGTAACAAACACGGCAAAGTAAATTAAAATTAATTGTAATTAATGCAACTTTTATTGAATATATTGCTTGAAAAAATCACCAACAAAAAACAAAAAAAAAGATGAAAGTGAGATGACATACAGTAAGGTGAGTGCTAAAAATCATAATTTTGGACACTTCGCTTACACTTGGCGCTCTCAAGCCCGCGTTATTTATAGCCGACCACTTCATAGCATTAATAGCATACTGCAATTAAAATCTTAAATACTAAAAACTTATAATTATATTTTATTTACTATACCTACAGTCTTGAATATATCGACTCTGTTTAGGTAAAAGGCATTAACTCTCTGTATTTTGAAAATTACCTTTATTTTAAAATCACAATGTACACATACAAGTAATGTCAAAAGCAATCAAATCGCAAATGCCGAGTTATTTTCTAAATTCAATATAATATTTTTAAAAAGTGTCTTCCACATTTGCATGGACAAAAAAGCAATTAAGCCTCATTCACGGCATTATTGCTCTGTAAGGGTTAACGTCTTTTGCTTAAGCAGGGTCGATATGTAATTGAAATTATCTAAAAATAGTTCAAACGTAATTTAAAGATTCAAATTTATCTTTTTTTTTGTTAATGTAGATGGATGTATATTATATTTATAAATATGGCCACCTCACTATTTATATACGTTTCCATATACAATAATTAGTACGTAAATGTCTCCCCGATAGCGTAGACGTAAGTGTGCGCCTAGCAATCTGGGGACTGCGTGTTCGATTCAGGCGATCAAACGCCTTTTTTTAAATCCAAAAATGCACGTCTGAATGGTCATTTGATTGAACAATTATCTGACAAACAATTCTCGTGAAAAATTTTCAGCCAAGACGTTTTCGTTTTGCAGAAAGCTTTATACTCCTCTTTCGGAATCGATATCTTCACACTGTTTATATCCATATGTTCTACTTTGGGAACAAACATGGTATAAGAAAAGAGAAGAAGTTTCTGTGACGTAGGCAAGTTAGTTAGAACTACAATTTTTTTCATAATAGATTTTTATTAAAAATCAAAATGTATTTAACTTAATATAACACTTTGCGAACGAGCATGGTATAACATAAAATTTAACCTAAGATACTGAAATTGATGACGAGTGTAATATACATATTTCAGTATATAGATGAATTTTCATGACGCCCTATTGAAAATTTTTCACCCTTTGAAAAAAAAGTCTAGAGTGTGCCACTGCAACCAGTTTACGTTGACCGTTGTGCGAGGGCGTTGAACGTACAGCCAAAGGTTGTTGCAACCATCAGACAACTTACAAGTAAATTAGTACCATGCATGTAACGCATATTGCCTTGTCAAAATTCGAAACACCAAATACATAAATTAACACATTGGCACTAAAATATATACCCACTTAGCTGTACATACTTTTATATATTTAGCTGTGAGCCCATTTTGAGCCACACACGTATAGTGCGATTGCGAATTAAGTGCTTATTAAATTGATTATTTTTTTACATTTTAAAAAAAAGGATATACATCTCAAGAGTGACAAGGTGATTACTCTAAAGCAGGGGTTCCCAAACTATGTTCCGCGACAATTTGGAAAGCTTTTATACACTGTGACAAATTTAAAGATCTTCCCACTAGTAAAACTTACCCAACATAAAAAAATAAGCTAAGTGTTCCGTTAAAATTTCCGGGTTTGCAAAGTGTTCCATTGCAGAAAAGGTTTGGGAAACCCTGCTCTAGAAGTATGTCGATTTTCGAATTATTAAGACTTATTTTTGAAATTTTTTTTACACGAGATTTTTTTTTTTTTATTCATGTTTTTATTATTAGTATCTTTGCTCCGAAACTGAAGCTTATAAATCTCTTACTTGTCTCCTAAGCATGTAAAAAATACCGTTCTGTTAAAATTTTATTATAGAAATGTATTTACTAGTATGGTACTGTGTAATAGTAATTGTCGAAAGAAAGAAAAATACGAAATTTTAATAATTAAGTCAAGGCAAAGATTTTTTTTCTCCATTTGTGTATGAAATAAAAAGCTTTTTTATCATAAGTATAAATATAACTCGACTTCATAACGTAAAATAAATTTTCCGATGTGATCCAAAATGTCAGGCTGATTAAGAAAAATGCGACTTTTCTTTTCTTGGATATGTAATCAAGAATGATTAATGATTTTCGTGAGCTACGCAATTATTTAAAAATAACACGGTTATCAATACATGACAGCTATAAAGCTTGTAATACACCGTATAAATATTATTTGACTTACGAATATATCAGTCAAGTAAATTAATTTCATTATTCTAAAAATAAAATCTGTATAAATATATCGAAATAAAAAATCTTTGTTACGTTGGTGTGATTTTCGTCGATAAAGTCGTTTTTCGTTTATACCATTTTCATGTAAGATTAAAATACAATAATTTCGAATAAGGACGTAATTTTAGTTTTTTAAGATCATAATTTATGTTCGCTCCCAACGTGGAACATATGGATCTACATATCGTGAAGATATCCACTCCGAAAGAGGAGTATATGGATCTCCGCAATGTGAAAACGA
>JAGVSQ010007762.1:0-15010 GCA_022683975.1 Rhyacophila evoluta
TAACAGTGATCTCACATATGGAAGTTTACCAGTTTTAAATAATTCAGAATTTGTTTTTTCTTGTTCCAGGTAAACATCACATTTTCTTCGTAGCTAGGAGACTATTTTTTTGAACGAATTTTAATAGCAACCTGGTAAGAATAAATATAAATTATTCAATCCCCGTTATTTGATCAAAATTATTCCATACAATAATACAGATTTATAACACGCGGCGATAAGGTAAATCCAATAGTCTTGTTAACTCATTTAGTATTATTGATTTTGCACTGAAAAATATTTGAAAATTTGTTACGTATTGTTCTATCTAGCCTGTAATCCAAATTATGATCCATATGGAATATCATACATCTTAAATTGTTAAGTTATAAATAAAACTTATTGCAACAGACACGTATTAGGTAGAACTTTGTCTAGAACTCCAAAATAATAAGTTGACATGTAACGACCAAAAAATTAATACCGATGCTTAAGCTACCCGTTTACGCACATTTAGTACGATATCGCTTTCATCACTTACGATATCGAGAGTCTAATATGTCTTTTAAAATTTTCGTGTTTACTGGATTTAAACAAAAAAATATAGGGAATGTATCGCCGTGTTACTTTTAAACCGTGTTAAAAGAGAGTTCGGTGGATATTACTATCATATGAACATAAATCCAGCTGTTTTAAATTTACAGTTTTGACCATCTTTATGTATGAAATACCCTTTTGTGCGACGTCAAGATTGGAGCACTGCACGGGTTGTTAGTTATAGTCGACACTCGATATGAATAACAACCCTTTCTCTTTTTTTTAATGCTTCTCCCGCGGTATTAGCGAGGAATAAAGATGAAACATGCAGTTTTGCGCGAGGCGAAACGAGACGGAGACTTGTTTGATCGGCGGCCGGCCGATGGGGGCAAGGGATCGTTAAAACTTTTTCACTCTTGGTGAGCCGAGACGTTGCTACACTTTTCTACTAGAGTTTATTACTCGTAGTTCAAGATGTAGACATATACACAGTGTACTGAGGAATAACTGTTAACTCTAATATAATCAATGTACTGTTCTCTGTCAGTCAATTGGATATTTTATTGCAAATCTATTTCCATAAAAAAACTTCTTTACTCAACATAGATCCTAAATTGACTGATAGAATCTTGTAAATGAATGCCCGGTAAAAAAAAATTTAATCATTGTTTTATAAATATTAATGTCGTTTATTTTTATATCGTATAAATATAATAGTATTACGAAGATATCTAGTTTGAAATATCTATTAAAAACGAATGTAAAATATTTTTTTATCATTATTTTCCATGATATTTTACTAATAATTATCCAGAATATCCTAACGTATCTTCTTCTATCATAACGCTTATGGTATTATATTACACAAGTTAACGACGTCCACAAGTTTTTTCCTTGGTTTATATATTTTTAATAATCTTCAAAATTGTTTGATATTCTGCTTCATACACGCAGCCAAATATTTCTACCCCTTTATCTGGCTTTGATTAGCGTACGCTCTAGTACATTTTTTTAAAATTCCATAATTCTTAATTCTTCGTTTAATTTCACCATATAAATACTTAAAATAATCATACATTTTTTTAAATATTCAACATAAACATACAAAATACACATATTTTTAACCATGTCCTCAGTGCTATGCATACAGCCTGAATGAAAAAAACCTATCAAGACTATATTACAATGTTTAATAATATATATGTATAAACGTGTGTGTTATTGTATCTCTCACACTAACATTATTATGTTCTCGGATATTTCTCACACGACTTGTATAAAAACATGATATATTCAGCACATTTACTTTGCCAGCCTACCCCATGTTGCTTTTATTCAATGCCTACTGAAAAAATGAAGCCTTCGTGAATTTATGATTATATTGATACGTTTCAACAGGCGAACATAACATTTGCGTGATTAGGTATTATGCGATAAGTATTTCGTATACTTAAATTGTTCACAGCTTTTGTGTTTTCATTTCTGTATTTTCAACGAGTTTCCTACTGTTGTATTAATAATATTATTACGAAATAATAAAAGCTTTCTGATGACAGTAAGTATGTTGAGCATGAGTAATTTCAGAGCTTTTGACAATCTAATTTTTGTTTTTTCACAAAATAATTGACCAATTTATATCATAGACTTTCAGCAGGCCCAACAAATAATTTGTCTCTACATAATTTTTATAAATATTGCAATTTTTCAAATTATACAATTGTGAATCGTTATTATTGTTCTTACGTAAAGTATACAAACCGTCATAGTGTATATATTTTTAGGCATTTGCTGTAATTATTTGCTTTTTATGTTTTTCACATCTACGAAATCTACATTGATGTACTACCAATAATAATTATTGCATTCATATATATATATTTAAAAAAAAACTAGTTTTTTTTTAACCACTATTATGAGTTTTTGCTGTAAAACAATGCTCTAGTCAAATACTTCAGGATTTACTATTTATTATACATGAAACATTTGTTCCCCTAATTGTATAAGAAATAACAAAACAATAGAAGATATTATTGTACATAGTTTCGAGTAAAAAAACAGTATTTCAAGTATTTGGTTAAATACACGAAAACGATGTTTTTATCTCTGTCGACACGTTTTTCTTCTTACTTTTTCTCGTGTTATTGATATGATATGTCATATACGTACACTAAAGTTTTTATTCATTGCATAGTCATATAAAACTGAATAGTATTTCATTAAGTCATTATAGTTTATTCGTATCCATTGTATAATTATAACGACCTTTAAATGTTATAATATGATTATTTTACTTACACTACTTTTAAAACCATGTCCCAGCCAATTTATAAGTTAGTGTTTTTTAATCACAGCTTTCCCAGTAATGAACCAACTTTTATCTGTTATTTTTCCAAGTTGGCAAAACCCATGTCGACATTCATTCTTTACTAGGATTGTATCGTATTACGTTACAGAAAAGGAAAGCTTATTTCGTTGCGACGCTCACTATTTTTGATCTACGACTGCACGCGATGTAATAAGAGACGGTCTCCAGCTATAACTCTCAATAAACTTACTTCGTGATCTCGACTGGACATTTGACTCTCCTTCTTTTCGCTATATTATTAACTAGCTAGAGTTATTACAAATATCTATGTACGTTTATCTACTATTTTTTTCCATTAAAGCGTATATAGTTTCGTTTGATACACTAGAATAGTCTAGAATAATATAAATCTAATATCAGAGAAAGTGAGCCTATCTCGCGATTGTTTTTGAAAAAGTATATGTAATATATAATGTCCATTTTGATTTCAAGTTTCTTTTTCATTCTGTTTATAATTAATCTTATATTTGATCTTATCTTTCAATATTTTTTTTGTATTCAAAGATCACGAATGATTGACATACAAAGAAAGTTTTCCCACATCTTCATTTATTTCGATCCATAGCTGCCACTTTTATATTTGTTTTTATATCAGTAGGCAATCATCAATGCTTTGAAGCTCGTAGAAATTTTAGGCTTTTATCTATTTCTTATTTATCACTTTATTTTATGACTTTTTCGACCTTTATTTTTCTAAATATATTAAATATCTGTTTAGATAAATTTTATTGCATAATTTACAAATTTTGGATTTTAATTTTAATGATTTCTCCACAATATAAAGGGCTATTCAGAATCAAAATTCGTTTTCACCGCATCACTTAATCGAAGTAGCTCAAACTATTTTTCTCATTACAAATATTTTCGAATTTCAGATACAAAATTTATCCTGCAATTCTTAAACCCCATTTAACTTACCACTTTTCAAAAGTTCAGCTTAAATTGTTCTTTATAAATTTTCAGGTTGTGTACGTTTTGGATTACTTTAACCTTTTAAGTGCAGTGTAGAGTACTTAAAACGTTGAGCAAAGGTGAAACTCTAACATTTACTTCTAAGCTTTTATCTTTAAACATACCCGTCGCCTGTCTTCTTCCCAATACAAAATATAAGATAACTTATCTACTTTTCTATTTTATCTACCTGAAAGACCATGTATTTTACTACATACGTAGCTTTTGAAGTGAACTTTTTACCCGCTCAACTTTCAAGCGTTTTTTGTTTGGCACTTATATTTTATAGATGTACTTATATTCCTTATTACTTTGCTCTTACAATTCAGTTTATTTTTCTTTTATAAATATGTATGGTATAAATAAATAGAAATTTTTATCTACACGTGGTTTGGGAACAACGAAAGCTCACATTGAATTACATATATTTACAACCACAAAACATTAAGAGTTTTATAGAGTTTTAAGAGGACATTAGTAATGGCGTAACTGATAACTGATACATATTTAAATGCATGCGTTTGGATTTTATAGATCGTGGGCTCAAATCCTGATCTACATAATGATTTATATAATTCATTGCGCACGATATTTAAAGAAAACTTGACAATATTTTAAACGTTATTGGTGTTTCTCCCTGTCACGAACAATAATATATCTTTATTTAGCAGGCAAACGGTTAAAATCATTTACATTCACATACTTGGTAAAGTATTGGTCTTCGGTTCATTCATAAAACTAATTATTTTCTCATAAGCAATAATATTTGCCGTAATCAACTACAAAACTAAAACAAACGGAAGTTCACTTAACCCATTGACCTACTTTTCAAATTCAATCTGATATGACTTCGTAATAAATTCGACAATGTCTTGATAATGGTATGACAACCGAAATATTTCCACATGGATAAAACTTTTTAGCATATATATATTTTTGTACTTCATTAAATGTATTTGAAATGGACGTGTTAAAAAAACGTTTTATGAAGTTAGTCTAGAATTAAATAAAATAAAATCCATCTTTTTTAGTTTACATGAAAATTTTTGGTCTTTTACTTGGTTTAGTAGTGCGGCCTTCTATTCCATGTATGGTGATTTATTTTTGGGTGGGCGGACATTCGCAATATATTTAATATTAGAAATATTGAGATGCATTACTTATTTCTTTTTTCACTTTGGCACACTTAATGTTGCATATGGACAACACACGACGCTTTCAAAAAGCCCTGCATCCGGTCGATCTCTTCAATTTTTTTCAGCTCTTATCATGATTTAATTGTTTTTCTCTAAAACAAAAATTACATCATAACACGATTGGCCTTCTGAAGTGTCATAGTGAAATCTCCTTAAACTATTCATAGAACCGTAGATCGCACCCAGACTAAACGTTTCATATTTACGTTATAAGAATGTACTTCATTATTGTAGTCATTCGTAATACATATAATATAATATTCTCTACTTTATTAAAACCTCCAATCTTCAAGATATTTCATTTTCAGACCCTTGTTAATATATTTCTTACGGTGAGCGATTTATTTCGCAAGAGAGCTTTTAAAACTTCGCCCGTGCTATTGCAATAAAAGTCGATACGTTTGTAGCAATAGCGCAAAATTTAATTTGATTAGACGAATTCATGAGCTTTGTGCTATAATAAAGTACAGCAGACCTCGTATGTCAGCGGGCACCCTCTTTGTGTGAAAGTTCAAACTCTCGAAGTTCACACTCGTAAAGTTACGGAAACCCTCCCACGTTGTATTATATTACAAATACACGCATTATCCAAGTCGCATAGTTAGTTACATAGTATAATAGATTTTTAATCAGATAAAAATACGCGTTTTTAATCGGTATTCTATCACTTAGATACCTATTTGTAAAACCTTTTTAAAGGTTTTTCTTTCTGTAATTTTGAAATGCCTTACATGTTGATTCATTGCATTCATTTTGTCCGTCCGCATCTTTGTGTATTTTTAATGTCACTGCAATTTTATAAATTGTTGGCACTTATACGGATAGCAAGCATGAATTCATTGTTACCCTAATATATTGTACTTGTTGCGCTGTGAAGAAGTATTAAGTCACTTCAATATGGATTTTATTGAGAATATGATTTTTTCTCATTCGTTTTATTTCTTTGGTCCATTATAATAAATGTTACTTCACGATTGATATATTATATTATCATCTGAATTTCAATAGTTTTAATTCACATTTTATTTGTCACTACCCATTGCGATGCCACAATTCTTCGAACAGAATATATTAAATACCTTTCTACCGTATGTTTACCCACAGATAATTACCATTTATATTCCTGCCTTGACGCTTTTGCTTAAACCTGCCGAGATCCCCGAATTGGCGTTAATTTTCCACTCATTTTCTTCAACCTATCACGTTCGTTTTCCACTAATTTATTCATTAAAATGTTCGAGTATTTTCGAATTAATTTCTTTATAACCTATTAAAATAAATATATACTTTGCAGACTTTTTTCAATATGTATAGCTTACAGTATTTACTATTACTACAAAGAATCTGTAAAAAAATTGATTTATCAGTATCTCTTCATTGTATATACTTTTAAATAGATTGTTTTCCTGTGTGTATAGAAAAATAAACTATAATATTACATCTAAATCAAACGTAAGTAGACATATCATCAACATATTTCGTTGTGTTGTTATTTCGTGTTTTCCTAATTTTATTTTTCTTTTGTCAGCATTACTCCTGTCGGCTCAATACTTTTGAAAGAAGCTTTCACTGAAAGCTATCAGCTCTTGTACAATAAAGCTCTCTTTTCTTCATATACTCGTAGCTTCTTTTTTATCTAGAAATTTTGTTACATTATATCGAAATAAAAATTTACTTCCTATACGTGAACAGTAATGTTATGCACAAGATGTAATGATTTGCTGAAAAAGAAAATTGATTTTATAATGTATTTTAACCAAACCTTTTTATTCGCGACCTTTCTTATATAATAGCGTAGAGATTTCAATCAAGCTTAAAGCTTCCAATATTTTCCCCTCTTTTTCTATAGCAATAATGCTCATTGTCAGTTTTACTGTGTGCGAGATTGTCTATTTAATTCTTCGCAGTGAGGTTAGTTTTATATCTCGTTTCTAAGCGGCTTACGTTAGTTGTAAAGGAATTTGTATACATATCTTCTTATCGGTCACCTTTTTTTGCTACCCATCGTACTGGCCACCTATTGGCCTATTTCGGACTTTCTAATAATGACCAAAGGGTCAGCACGCGTGTTCTCGGTATGCATTGAAAATGACCTTTCTTAATTTATTCTTGAATAAAAAAATGTAAAACATTTCTAGTTCACCGGATTAATCGTACATTTCTTTCGTGCTCTATATCTGTCATAATTTATTAAACCTTCGGTAGGAATTATTTGTATGACTATTTTTCATAAGATTTCCTGTATTTTTATTCGTATTTTATATATATACCATCGATTCAATAAAAAATATTATGAACGACATTGATTTGTCCAAAACTGGTAAAAGCTTATGCTCTCCTGAAAAACTGACTGCTTATGTCATTATTCAACGAGGTCAGGAAAAGTCACAGCTTTTACACTTAATTATGTAAAACTCAAAGGCAATTTATTTAAAATAACAATGTGTGCTATATATAAATATTATATTTTGTCTTCACGAATTTTTCCCATTTTCTTACCAGCCAGTGTATCGCTCAATTTATTTTAGAGACGTTGGTTTAATTCTTCTATGCTTCTCTCTATTTGTTTTCCAATATTTAAACACAGATAACATATAATGTTATGTTTGACGAATCATCCTTCATAATATGTTTAACACGCACCTTTGAAGTTTGACAAATATTTACGTAAAATCGAGAGTGAGTCAGTAATATTCTGAAATATGTTATATTTATCCACTCTTTTGAAAAGTGTGCAAATAGAAAAGTTTTATTCGGTAACCGAAATAAACACACTGCCTACTCACACCGATAAAAGTTTCCGTCTGAACTGTTCGTTCATAAAGTATGAGGCGAATGCTTTCCTGTTACGGCTTACGTAGATTTTTGTCATCGCTAAACAAGTGGGTATCCATAGACACTTGTAAGTTTCAACGGGACTTTTAAGTTTAAGTCGTCTGATTAAATCCTGGAAAGTCGCTTGGAATCGTTCAGTACTTTTTACAGTTTTATCTTTTCCAACTTTTGTGGGAAATATACTTTTAAACAATGTACATTCTCTTCATAACAAATATTATCGAAATAATACCACACAATAAACTTTTTGTGAAAAGCTCATAATTCAATATAAAGCTCATATTTAAACACTTGATTAAAAAGTTAACTGCAAGTATAAGCTTAAACTTGGAGTATTACAATGTATAGTATTAACGAAGAGGGGTAGCTCAGAAGTGGTTACTATATACATATTTTTTTATATACGCGTTCGCTCCCAATGCGGAGCATATCGATCTACACAGTGTGAAGATATCCACTCTGACTGTTGAGTTTATAGATCTCCACAATTTGAAGATGTCTTAACAGATTATTTTTGACATGAGTTGTTTGTCAAACAATTACTCAACCTAGTCATGCATTTTTGTGGATTTTAAAAATCCGACAGGTGGGGAATCGAAACCGCATTCCCCGATTGCCAGGTGCGTACGACATCAACTACGCTACCGGGGGGTTTCCTAAAACAAATAGATGATTAAAAATATCAATTCTATTTCTATTAGTTCTTTTAATTAACAAAAAATATATAAATGTGTGTGTGTATAAAAATATAACCATTCAGTTCAGTTCGAATCCTATCATGGTGATTAAATAGAATAATCAGAATTTTATTGTGACACCATTATGAAGATTGTACATGTATTATGTGTATGCTTAATCATTTATAGTGTCGCATCCGATATGGCTAATGTCAGTCGCGAGTAAATATTAATTAATGATAGTATACGGTATATTGATTTCGCTCATAAACACATGTATTGTGTTACATATGTGTATATTTTAAGTTGATTTAAATTTATTTTATGGGATTTTAAATTAAATTTAAATTATGAGACATTTTAAATACGTAATTATTTGAGATAGTAAAAAAATAAATTCGAAAAAGATTTTAAGTAAGTAGGCACTGCTGTTAAAATTAACGAGTTTTGTTTCTGTTCGTATGTTTATTCTTTAAAAGAGCTTTCATAAAATTAATCAAGTTATTAAAACGTTTTCACGGAGCTTTTATGACGTAACTGCGTTGTGAATGGTAAGCGAAAACTTAGCTTCGTATAAATTCAGCACCTTGTTTGTTTAATGGCTGAATTAGTGAACGTAAAACTTCAGTCTGCTGCAATTTGTGATTCTACGTGGGCGATGCTTTATAATCATGCTGCTTTAATAATTTGATACTTTAATACTATCATTAATTCAATGACAAAAACGTTTTATTAAAATCTAAAAGTAAATCACATGATCATTACAATTTTAAACTACATGTGACGAGACACCCATGGACAAAAGTTACCCAGATAAACTAAGATCTCAGTTAAGACTTAACTTAATCTTAGTAACTTAGTTTTAAGATTTAACTTGGGTTAGGTTAGGTTAGTTTTTTTCATTTTGTTTTTCAGTATTTTTTATATTTTGCATTTTAATCAGGGTTAGAAGAAGAAGAAGTTTAATGTGAATGTGGTGATAATTATCCTAGAACATCATTGAAATAATATTTTTTCAAGCATGTATGTACATAATATTATTTTGCTTTTGGTCTTGAGTTTGATAGAAATACTTGTCTCCAAACCTAATAAGTATTAGAACTACATTTAAACTTTAAAAATTCTCACATGATTACTATTTTATAAACCTATCATTAATTATGACTTCAGTTAAAAACATCATCAAACACATTTCAAATATACTATTTTTTTTTTAAATATATCACACTGATAAAGTAAATAAACATGTCTCGATCGGCCATAAATGTTGCTACGTAAAACTAATAGCTAGTGATTTACCGGTTTGATACTAGAGATATGATTTTTTTTCTCCTGCTTGTCATCTGTGAAAAGGCATTGCAATGCAATTAGAAAATACTTCGATTCAACGTGATACAAAAATTTTTACTTAATATATATATTACAAATATCCGGGATGCGCCATTCTTAACCTCACGGAAACTGTTAATACAATATAATTAAATGTTTGTATTATTAACATTCCAATATAAATTCCTTAGCATTCTACGTCGTGTTCAATTCAGCCTATAAATTCAAGATAGAAAATAAAAAAACATCACTAGTTCAACGCAGCATTACTATCTTCGAAAAACTCTCTAACGTCATGTTGTCAGTTGAGTACGTAGACCATCGGACGTCGGAAGTCGGCCGACCTGTCACTCAAATTACTTCCTCGTGACTCCGCCAGGCGTTGCTTTTTATAAATTGCTTCCAATTTCACCCTTCAACGCCTTTCTTCTGCGGACTCAACTTCGACATACTCGCCATTTATGACCGCTGCTTGAAGAAAGTGACCGCTTTTGGCATATTGCTCGTTTTTTATTTGACCGATTTTTTTAAAAACCCATTTATGATCCCTTGCGTTACAAATGACGTCGGTTTATATTTTTAGCACTACTAGTAGGTAAGGCATGTTCGAATAAATTCAATCTTTCATCAAATAGGGAAAATAAGATTTTTTAAAAAGGTGGTTCTGCCTGAGTCTTTAAATATATGTTATATCTATGTATTATAATGATGATGTATTATCCAGGGAATGCGGGTTCGAATCCCCATCTGCTGGATTTTAAAAATCTGAAAATTCAGGACTTCCAGTTCCAGTTAGGTTGAGTAATTGTCTGACAAAAAATTCTTGTGAAAAATAATCTGTCAAAACGTCTTCACATTGTGGACGTTCATATACTTTACCCTCAAAGTGGATATCTTCATACTGTGTAGATCCATATGCTCCAATTCGTGAGAAAACATGGTTTATAAAAATAAAAATTATCATGATGGTCTGATTATAATACCTTTATCTGACTTTTTAAGTCGTAAAATAAAGTGTCTCTCCGGTAGCGTAGTTGGTAGCGTGCGTGCCTAGCGATCTGGGGAATGCGGGTTCGAATCCCCGTCTGTCGGATTTTAAAAATCCGAAAATACAGAACTGGGTGCCCATTGGGTTGAGTAGTTGTCTGACAAACAATTCTCGTGAATAATAATCTGTCAAGACGTCTTCACACTGCGGAGATCCATATACTCATCTTTCGGACTTTCACACTCTGTAGATCCATATGCCACGATGTTTTCAGGTCCACGATCTTAAAATCCTTGCAAGAAATTGGCCACTATGAACCAATCATTATCTTTAATGATAAAAAACACTTATTCTAAATTATTTAATTAATTATTTAAAATCAGTCGAAAATATTAATTATAAAAACATAAAATATACTACCTTACATATTTACTGATCTTAATATTTTTTAAAAAGCTAGATGCAAAGATTTAAAACGAGCATCGCTAGCATTGTTCACCGATAGCAGTCAACAGTATTAGTAGTTAAACTTTACTTTATTATTCATATCAATTTTATGCGTATGTTTTTTGTGCTTTGTATCCTTAGTCGATTTAGCTAAAATTTTGTGGCTCTAGAAAATGATTAATAATTATAAAAAAAACTCTTTTCATGTGATAATATAAGCATAGACAATACATAATTATTTGCACGATTTTTCAACTGCTGTTGTAAATGAGAGCAATAACTGCTCGGAAGAGATTTGACATTGTGTCTAGCCATTTCTTTTTCTAGCAATCTAAATTCTCAAACAATATTTTTTATTTTTCAACAATCAATCTAATCAATTGTAACATGTTTTTCAATCCAATTTACGAAGGATTTATATATTTCACAATGTTGCCTGCCATTGTATTTATTTTATGTCATTCAAAATTTTTACACAGAGCACAGTCCTTTTAAACAGCTGCTGTTTCAGTCCACGAACCTATCATCCGAACACCGATGTATCACTTCCGTACCATATGGGTGACGGCCAAAATGTCACTCTGTCGTTGAAATTTATTTTCATACTATACAAAAAATTTACGTTAGTTGGTTTTGTCATTTTATATTCATTTGCGATCTAACGTATATTCTTTTCATTTCATTCATTTTTCTATTTATCGATTTTTGTTTCAACTGTCATCACATGCGATTTCTATCTACAGTACATTTATAATAGGACGATTTCACAGTAGAGACAGTAATTATTCTTTGTCAATTTTTATTATAGCAAAAATGCATTATTCAAAACTTAATTGAGTTTAAATAACAATGAACTTTAGGCAATTCAAAAATAAATGTGAAATATATGTATTATTTAAAAAGAATTACATTCAATATATAGAAGTAATATGCATTATCGGTCGGATAAATGCATGCATTGAATCCTTATTTTTGTACAAGGTTTACTACAGATTATTTTTAGTGTTTGTCACTTATAAATGAAATTATGATCAAATTTACAACGCAATACATATTGCTTTAAATAATATGAAATAAATCAAAATTATGAAGGACACTGATCTTAATAAAAGCGTAATATTATTGCTATCAAATCATCGTCTAAAACCTAAGAGTAAATGTTTTTCCAAGCTTATATTTTTTAAATAATTACACAATAATTGCTCTTTACTGAAGTATTCTCTCCTTGCCATATTTTGCATAAGTAAACAAACACCAGCGATATTCGCAATATACGTAAAACTTTATTAAAATAACAAATTTGATTTTCCTTTTTGTATACAGAATTTTCATCATTTCCGAGTATTTGTTTACTAATGAATTGCGATCTTTTGAGATCAAAGCAAGTGTTCATTTCCAATCACTTGAACGTAATAGCTCTTTTTTTTATTCAGCTGTTTTGATAATTCAAAGAATCAATCCAATCGTTTTCTTATCTTTCAACTAAGTTTTCATGCATCACTTTCTTGTGTAATCACCTCCCACATATTCAACTATTTCGTAACACGAAACAAATTATTATACTATCGTGTTATATGCTATGTTATTGGCATCTTCTTTTGTTTGTTGTTTGTAGTGGAAGCGTAATCATCTCAATTGTTAAATTGGCTCTCTTAAGTCTGCGATGTATTGTTGTATTGTAGATATACAGTTCATGCTGCACAGTATTATACTGGACATAAAAGTTAGTTTCAAAACGCTGTCGAATGGTGCATTCTGTTTAGTTTTACCTCGATGTCTTCCACTGTTATTTCAAGCACGTATATCGACCAAATTTGCGCTTATTGCCATTCCAGAAATTTAATTACGCGCTAAAAATGTGCCCAGCGCAGGACTGAGTAAACGGCCAGCCCCTCCGTGCCCTCCAAATAGCAATAACAATAATAATAATGAAATCCCAGCGGCTAGCTGTAGGCTCCCGCGGAGAAAAATAACATGAGATTCTCGAACCGCTCGTTCGTCTCTTGATTATTTTCCCATTTCAGTGACGTGTATCGACTAACAATGGCTGGTTTTTTCGGACCGCGCGAAACCGAAGCATGAGCCATTGACGGAATGCCTGCGACAGACACGTGGAGTGAGCTGGTTGCGGATCGTGAATTATTATCTATCTGGGGGGGAGGTCTTATGCTTTTTTTTCATCTTTCGCGCCGGAAACTTTTTCAATTATTTGTTTCACATTCTCGAGAGCAAAAATTTTCGAAAATAACTTAAGGAATTTCTGATGCTTAATATTAATTTTATTTTTCAACCAATCGATAAATTATTATTACGTAACTTTTTTCGTACTCACACTTACTCCTATTATCTTGAAGGCAAAATTTTTATTTCAATAATTGATACATTTTACTTATTACTATGATAGAAATTGACTTTAAACCTCCAAACTTTATTTACTGTGTTTGCAATAATGTTTGCAAACCATACAAATCTCCATAATAAGAATTCTTATATTGAAATATAGTTGTACAGCTAATTTTCACTTAACCTCTTTAGTGCTTATGGCGTATATATCCGCGAGGCATAGTGCGTAACACAGTGCACAAGACGAATATATCCGCCGTTATTTCTGAATGGTTTTGAGTGCCTACTGTGAATATATTACTACACAGCTTAGTAGTACTCAAGTAACCGTCACTGTGTTACTGAGTGGTCGCTCTATAGTGTGACCGTAAAGAGGTTAATTATTCACCTCATTGAGCACCCAGTTTTACATTTTACTTACCAAACCATTGCGTATTTCGTCATGAATCATGTAAATACATTAAAATTTATTATATTATTTTCATATAATGCAACTGCTAGCCGCAATCTTTCGAACAATTTATTTCACTTTGAAATCGACGAACTAAAAAATTTTAGGTTTGTATCATTGAAAATTAAAAAGATACAATCATCACCGGAGGCCGACGGACAATTTATTTGGTATATACTCGTTGATACGTTGACTGAAAAATACAGTCGGTAATTTCTAGCTACGCAATATTAAAATACATTTTAGACCCTTAATGTATACTGAATGAAGTACTGGAAACTTTGCCCAGTATCACAATCAGTCATAATAATTCTTCGGGTAGTTTTCGTCGTACTTCCGCTTATTTTCGCCCGCGCCGTATCAAGTTTCATGGCGCATTTTCATTTATCCTCCGCGTTGATACTTTGGTTGTTTGACAAAAGTTTCTTCAGCAAGCGCCGTCGAAATATTTCAGGGATCACCCCTTTCTTTTACGCAAGTCGCCTCGGGGGTTCCTCTCTCCTCGCGTCTTTTCAAAATACTTTTCGAATCTGTATGTCTGAATCTCTGTTTTCTTCCTTCCGCCTTCAGGCTTTTATTTATTTATTTTTAAACTCTCTTCTTGTTTTATTTATTCAGGTCTTCTTTAAATAAATACTTTTGATCATATTAAAAACAAGATATTTTTATTTATAAATTAATGACGTTACTTAATGTTTACTCCAACTGTATCGGCCTATAATAAAAAAGCATACTAATTATATTCATAACTATTATGTCATAAGTATCATACTCGGAGTGCTTGTTCTTTATATATAATATATATGTATACTCTTAAATTCTAAATTATTCAAAACTGGTAAACTTCCATGTGTGAGTGCTCACTGCCCACATATAATGTAGCCTGAAGATGCCGAAAGGCGAATCCCGGGT
>JAGVSQ010007763.1:0-15008 GCA_022683975.1 Rhyacophila evoluta
GGTTGGCCCTGCGCACACGGAATTGTGGACCGCATATATACGGCTTTGGCACAGATCCGGTTAAGTACTGAGAATATTGAGATAACTGACTAATTCATAGATCTAGATAAATTTTACTTTATATAAGTAAGTAATTCAGTTGAATTAATAACTGTTGCATGTTGGAATTCTACTATGAAAGCATGATTTTGGATCATTTTTATTATTTTTATATTGTATGTGACCTATACATAGATTATAACCTAAACTGTATATTTATACATAGATTCGAGAAGAAATTCCGCATTTAGTTGTCGGCAATGTTGTTATTGCTCGTAAAATGGGCTTTCCAGAGGTGATTTTACCAAGTGATGTTCGCAACGATCTCTATCTCACTCTGCTAGGTGGCAGTTTTACCCGAGGAGTCGGAAAATCTTCTGACAGGAACATACAAGTCACAGTAAAGGTCTGCAATCAAGATGGAACACCTATTCCGGTAAGATTGGAGAAGAAAAATCAATTTCAACAACATTTTGTCTACGCTTAGTTAAGTTAGCTTAGTTAACAAAAATTCACTCACCATAAAGATAAATGAGTATGTAAAAAGTTTCTCTTTTGTGTTATTCACACATATTTTTGATGAATATGAATTTTTGCAGCTAAAAATAATATAATTCACCATCTGCATGCCCAGCACAATGAACTGCCGTTTCTATGTCAATAATTCAGATTTGTTCAATATATTTGTATTCTAACTGCTTGAAGCAGAAACATTTGTATTTTCACACTCGTAACAATGTACAAATATATTATTGAGGGTAACTTTTTTTAAACCATATTCTCTCCCAAAGTGGAGTATATGGATCTCCGCAATGTAAAGACATCTTGACAGCTTATTTTTCATGAGAATTGTTTGTTCAATGGGCATTATTGCATTATTTTTTTAAAAAACCCAACAGATGAGCTAGATGTGCACGATAACCTCTATGCTACCGGGGAGTCATTACCTTTAACTTGATTTCTTTCGATAATTTTTTTAATCACTTTTGTCATCTTTAACTGTCGGTATTTAAGCATCTTTAGATCTCGATTTTATAGTCCATGTAATAACATAGTCCATATTTTTTGCTTACATATTTGGTATCATGGCTGTAATACAGTGGCTATAATATTATGTTCTATCTATTATAGAAGGTTATTTACACCAGTATACACATGCTATTTTGAACTAGTCATCCCTTGCTATCCACCCTTAAAATTTGCTGAGAAATATAATCATAGAACTTTCATACTTATTAACTATACATATTGCTTACATAATTATGCAATCGTGTTTGCAGGGTGTTATATCACTGGGTGGAGGAATGCAAGCTCTAAATGAATACAATTCAGTTATCTATTATCACGAAGATAAACCAAGATGGCATGAAATATTTAAGGTCAGTGAATATTTATATTTAAATAAATTTGTTTGTTTCAGTACTCATAGAGCTATTAACAATTAATATATTTTATTTTAGATATGCGTGCCGGTTGAAGAGTTCAAATTGGCACATGTAGTATTTCTTTTCAAGCACCGCAGCTCAAATGAGGCAAAAGATAAAGCAGAGAAACCTTTCAGCCTCTCTTACACACCCCTCATGCAAGCCAATGGAACGACTTTGAACAATGTTGAACATAATTTGTGTATTTACAAGGTAAGAATAAGTTATGACTAATTAATTATGAATACTAGGAAATCCTAAAAATGGTTTCTCTTTTACTTTTAGTAAGTATCCAATTTATAATCTGTGAAATCCTTCAAGGTATCCTCTGCAAATATTGTAATTGTGATTTATGAATTTATTGATATTTTTTTTAGGTTGATTCAAAAAAGTGGCCTCACACCGAAAAAGATGTTGCAACATGTTATCTTTCCCTACCTAGCCGACGAAATACCATTAATGGAGATAAGGACTATAATAAATTACAGAAAGGATTTTTGTCACTCATGCCTAAGGACTCGTTTTCAATATCAACAAATGTTTGTTCAACAAAACTCACACAAAATGGTATGCACATGTAACAAGTAATATAAAATAATTTTAAAAAATTATCTTCGAAATTGCAAATTTATTATTCAAACATGGTACACACTAATAAAATTATTTTGTGTGGATCTTTGATTCCAGATATAAAAATATCAGTTAATGAAAAATATTGCTGTATTATCAAGTTCCAAAAAAAAACTCAAGAATTAATAAAATGCTTTTCTTTTTTTTTCTGTTTAACTCTTGCTTGAGGTAATTTTTTTTCAGTTGAGTTACTCAGTTTCTTGAATTGGAGTGATCACACATCAGATGAGAAATTGAGACAGTCGCTTGTTGCTTTAACAGCAGTCCCCAAAAGAGAAGTGGTCAAGTTCTTGCAGGATATTTTGGATGCCCTATTCAGTATTCTAACACAGGTATTATTGTTGATGTCAATTGAATATACTAGTGTAAGAACTTGATTAATTAACAATGCTATAAGTAATCACTATTGATTACAAAAAATAATTCTCTTTATGGCTCTTGTGACAATTTCCACTTTTTCAGGCTGATGTGGATGGAAGCAGTGATACATATGACCTTTTGGTCTTTGAATGTTTGTTATATGTCATCTCAATCGTCCTCAACAGAAAATATCATCATTTCCAGCCTGTATTAGAACTATACATCAAAGAAAACTTCTGCGCCACACTTGCATACAAGTAAGACATTTATTCTATAGAAATAATTAGTTTTAATATTTTTATACATAATGTTATTTTTTTGTAGTCTTCTGTAGTAAGTAATTTGTTAAAATATTATATCTGGGACAGTTGTTTCCCGAATTTCAACGAATCTATCTAAACAGTAGTGGTAATCAGAAATAATGATTTTTTTATGCGTTATTGATGAACTATTCATTTGTTGTCTTCTGGTAAATTCAATAATGATGGAAAACTAGAAAAACTTAATGAACTAATTGCCACCTTTAAAAATGAGATATTCCTTATCAAATATAATTTAATATAAATGTTTTGGAATATCCTTTTTTTTAAATGGCACTTGCCTCATTTACATTTAGGTTTTCAAGTTTTTTATTGTTACCAATTTACATATTTCCCTATCTGTTCTATAGAAAACTGTGCAAAGTCCTTTCATACTTGATAAAAGCTGCTGATCGAGACGATGAAAACAAAGTTCTTGTGACAAGTTTGAAGTGCTTAGAGTATCTGATCAGATTCATCGTTCGCTCACGACAGTTACACGCTGAACTTACTCAGAAGAGTGATCAACACGATTTTCAAGAACTGTTTCAAGGTATGTAATGTATTCTATTCTACAGTTTATGTATTAATTATTATTGTATTCACATAACAATGGATACTAACTATGTAGTATGTGATTGCAGCCGCATTAAATATTGAAACATTAATAAAAGATAGATACGGACAGTACGAATAGTAGCTTAATTGATAATGTGTTTCAAATTGGAAGTATAGAGGTTAAAATCTTAATGCTGACCTGTTCGACTCTCACAACATGATAAAATATTCAACTTATAAATTAAGGTTCTCTTTATTTTAAATCTAAAAAACATATAATAAGAAGACATATCACTATTAAAGACAGGACCTAGTTAGAAGATTAAGCATTTCCTAAGTTATACACTTTTTTCTTTTGTCCTCTTTAAAAGTGTAAATTTGGAGTTTTACTGTATATTAAATTATCGAATCTCATTACGATTCAAAGCATAGAATAATTTTATAAATAAACTAGCAACAAATGGAAACACCTTCCTTTTCAGAGCTACTGAACAGTATCGTAGGAATGATGCACTGTGAAACAACTATCGCCCTCATTTCTCAAGGTGCTTGTCTCAAATATCTACCTACTTCAGTTCCTCACATCATTCAAGTCTTCCCGGAACCACTTTTATCGTAAGTTACCCTTACACCGTAAGTAATATGATTAAAATAGATGGACTTGCATAGTGACAACGAGATATTATATGAAATTTTTATTTCTCACCTGATAAGAAATTTCTTTAAATCGCTGCTAAAAAATTATTCAAAAACAAAATAATTTCTGGGTTTTAAAAAAAGTGTAAGAAAATCGAGTAAATTTGTTTTGATAGTGTTTATATCAATCTTATTTTTAATTAAGATTGGAATTTTCATTTTATATTATCCATTTACTATCTTTATTTTTCAAATTTTCAAAAAAAATATCATGTAAATTGTGCAATTCGGAGGTATAGATAGATTTCTACTGATTTTCAATTGCAAACAACGGGTATGGCTAATCATTTACAATTTCAGAAAAATGATTGGTGATCTTCTCGATGAACTTCCTTCCGAAAGGCTGACAAAGCAACGTCTGATTACTGTGCTTGACCTCGTCCAAGGGCCACTTTTTTTGAGTAATCAATGTAGATGCATACTTCTTCCACATATAACTAAAACTATAAAGACTTTGATTCAGACTAGTGATGAGGTATGGATTGCAATTGCTGCTAATTACACTATTTTTATATTTTTGATATTGTTTAAACTCAGCAATCATATTGTACAAATTCGATACTCATTTTTTTTATTTGTAAGCAAGAACACTAAAAACATTAGTCATAGCTTGACTATCAGATTGAGATAATTTTTTTTCTCAAATAATTTGTATTTTTAGTATATTCTGTCAAATCTACAAATTTACATTTGGCATATTCATAACATATGGTGAAAATTTCTGTTGATATCTGGATGTCAAACATAATTTAGAGGGCTTATATTATTACAAATTAAAAAAAAATATATTAACAGCTTAACAACCGTGGACTCATCTATGAGTCTTGACAGAATATTGGTTGGTGACCGATGACTCATATGTAAGTCTTACGCCAAACATTTATTTTTTATGATAAATACCTGAGTTACGATTTAGCTTAATTGTGAATGTTAACGAGAGATGGTAAAATATTATTTCAGTTTTTTGCACATTTTCTTGCGAATTTTGCCAACTACAGTGGAAAATTCAGCAAAAAAATGCGGGCGTTAAGCTGTCAAGATAATGTAAAAGTAAAACAATAAAATGACAACAAGTATACTGAATGATTTCAATTGTTGTCATACTGATCTAGATTCTTAGGTTAGTGTTTTTGTGTATTCTTTATCAAAATTTCACTGTTAGTTTTTTTTAGAAGCTTGGGATTGAAAATGAAATATGATTGTTGAATTTTTGCAGAGAAATCATTCTAAAGACAGATATTTTCCTTATCAATCCGTTTTCAACATCAAGAATTTCAAAATTATAACAACCATCTTATATGTAGCTTAAGCAATCTGATGTCTGGCTTTATTATGATTTTATATGTAGATAAAATTTTGGTTTATGGTTTTTCTTAGATTAACTTTATTAAATATGCATGGTGTTGGATAAAGTTTGGCCTTCTGTAGATTCTTTTTCATGGTGATGGATTATGGTGGTGGATGACTACTGATGGTAGTACTTTGACTTTGTATTCTTTTACTGATGATTTTCTTCGTATTTTATGGATGTATATGCATTATTCGTCTTGTGTTTTTCTGATAAAAATATTTGTGTATAAATTCTACTTTCTTCATATATAAATCTTACTATTTATTTATTTTATTTTAATAAATATTCATAAAACATGTTTAGTCCATTTTAATATTGCACGGTAGTAGTAAGATAATTTTTCAAAAATCTTTTAATTTTTTTTATATCATTTTTTCAAATCATCTGATTTTATTGTAACCGTAATAGATAACACGCAAAAATATTAGAAATCCCAGTCACTTGAAACATGGTTTTTGACTTCTATATCTAAGACAATACATCACTGATGACATTGGTATTCTCAAAAATGACAAATAGAATTTTCAATTTATACTAATATTTATGTGTAAATTATATCACCTTTCTCACAATCGCATGATGGAAAATAATGCTTTCTGATACCATAAGTGTCGGAAAAAAATATCTTATTATTCCTTTCCTTAACATAGTAAATTAGTGGTTGACTTTGTTAATTTAATTGAAGAAAAATTCTATGAAATACAAATTTCAAAATTGGTTTATAATATATTTATGATCTCTTAATTATTTTGACCGGTTGTTTTTTATAGCATATTAAACATGTATATATTAAATATGTATACTAAATATTTAATATATTCTGGGGTCTTTAGAAGTTTTACTTATTTAAAATTCACTTAAAAAGATCGCAAGTTCAAATTCTGTAGCTGCTAAAAAATATGTATGACCTGTTGTCCATTTAGTTGAGCGATTAGATTATGTACTATCAATCATCATGAAAAATACTCTGTCAAGACAAGTATATACATTATGAAATACCGTATATCTATTTGAAATTCATAACAGGAATAAAAAAATATTTGTATAGTAGAAAACGTACTTTCTTCTCAGTTTTTTCTGTTTACTAACAAATGTTAATTTTATCCTGTGCTCTCCGACAGTCCTAAGGTAAGTTTCTTAAATTTTACTGCCCTGAATTGTGTTTTCCTCCCTTATGTTACATAATTTAAAAAACTTTATTTGCTCTCACATATTTCTTCATTAATACGGTAGATGCATACAGTTAAAATGCAATAAAAGCAGCACAGGGACAACTACAGACAAATAATTTGTTCATGTAATTATAATTTCTGTTTCATTCAATCATTGTGAATTTATACATTATTTTCTCTATCGAAAGTAATTGAATATCTTTTAACATTTTTATCCCCAATCTTTATGTTTATAACATCAAACATGTATGCAACTATCATTTTAATTAACTATAAATTGGTATTTTTAATGGGATTGTCAACATTGTGATAGAAATAAATCTTCTATTTTTTTTAATATTCAAAATAATTTTGATAACATGCTGAAAAATAAAATGATTATATTCATATATAGCTTTCATTTATAATCATATTCACTTTTGACACATGTTTTATGGATTCTATAATAACCACGGTTAAAATATTACTTTGTTACAGTCCTATTGAATAATATTGTTATTGAGATGTGCACATAGCTGTTGATTATTTACCTTTTTATGATCAAAGTCATAAAAATAAGCAGTACATTAAGATAGTTGATTGATAGTAGCTGTGACTATAATTCAATCAATGCGGCCGATTTTTAAATTGTTTTAAGATATATTCTACACTGGATATAGATGATAAAAAGTGCAAATCAAGCTAAGTTTAAAAAACAAATATTTCTCTGGTTATAATGCTCCTCTCAATAATGATATGAACGATGTGTACCTACTTTTCCCCTTTTTAACGTGTTCTGTGATGGTTTGCCAAGAGCACAATATCAATAACAGCCGTGTGAATCTGCCGATGTGTTTTTTTACCTTCCATTTTATTTAATACACCGCACCAAGCACTATTGCATTAAAACACCATTCTAATTTTACTCTGCTCGATATTTCTCCAAAACTATTCCATGTGTGAAAAATCATGAATGTTGCTATATTCCAAAATATAATTCTCTTTATGTACTGAAAGTGTTACAATCTATCGCAAATAATCAGGAACGGACATAATAATAATGCATCTCTATTAATAACAAAGTGAAGCGATGCATCATCCAAGCCAAAAGTCGGTTGAATAAATATTTCACATCAGTGTGAAAGTGCAGTATTTCATATTTGAGAATTAACTAATATTTCAGAAGACACAAAAAAAAGTCATAATTTTTTTAGACAATCAGGGTTTAAATATCTGTGTTGGATTTTTATGGATATGCATGTTTTTATCATTCCACTCTTGATATAAGAAATATTTCATACGTGTACTAAGAAAAAAATATTAATACACAAACATTATATACTACACTTTAAACATTGATATATTATTTATGAAATATTTGTAGTCAAATAACACCTTTGAACAAATTGAAATTTAATAAAGATCATTTTTGAATGCTCACCATCACAATCAGATTCTCCAAATGCAATCATGCATCTGAATGTATTTACTACTAAATATTATCTATTATAATAAATTGCACGCTTTTTTCCCACAAAGTGTGTGTGCGTGTGTGATTGCTTTTGTAATTAATTTGCTGAATTGATATGGCACCCTTTGTAACCTACAGATATTACAATGTTTAGTAATGGAACACTCTTGGACAGAGTTCATTTACAAGCTAGTGAGATTTCATATTCTCTTGATAATTTTAGATAACTAGATTCAAAGTGCTGTTTACAGCTTGCCCACTGCAGCTAGGCACCTAAATAACACAGATATATTATTTCTTTGTTGTCTCAATACAAAAGGGTATTGTCATAACATTGGCAGTTTTATATCGGCCATTGAGGCAAGAAATGGACAATATTTCTTGATTTTGTTGAGATGTACTAATATCTAGACCTACTATAGTGAAAATTATATAGTTAGCATTAATTATTCAAAGTCTTATCACATTTCAGAATTTATACTGAGATTTTAGGAAACTTTAACCCTTTAGCTACTACGAATTTTTTGATGCATCAGTAAGAAATGTTACCTTTTTATATTTTAATTATCATTGATAAAATAATAATGAATTATTTCAAAACACTCGGCCATTCTTATTAGTTGTATGAGACATCTAAAAAGAAGAAAAACAAAGCTGTCTCTTGCTCATTGACATTTATGTAAACGAGGTACTTGCGTCATTTATTATACTGTGTCTTTTTATAATAGGCATTGTAAACATTTGATTTCATAGGATCATTATTTTAATTGCATTCAATTGTGCCCGCTAACATTATGTTTCATCTGCAAAAAAATTTTATACACTTTACAATACAATATTTTCCGTTATAATATTTATATCATTAAAACTCCACAAAATGATAAGAAGTAGCAAAAGTGATATTGAAATAATGACACCTCATTGTGGATCTCATTAAATCAGCAGCTCTACCGATTCTGATAATAGTAAGATTTCTAGTGATAGATAGATAACTCTTTATGTGACTATGATGCTGAATAGTGAATTGAAAAAGTATTTTCGAATTAATATTTTGTCCTCCATTTGAAGACCATCGAGCATAGAACATTCACCACTGGCACATTATCAATATTATATTTTGATTATTTTTTTACTGCGGGATTATAGTAGCTTATTGTTGAAATTAGTCAATATGTCCACTAAATCATTTCAAAATCCTTATCAATCCATTCAAAAATAAAAAGGGCCTATATGGCATGCGAACATTTAAAATTTTGTAAATGATATCTTTTCTTAATTATTCATTATCGACCTCAAAATTACTATATATTTTAATGATAAAAAGTTTTATGTTGTACCTGCATTCTGTTTTGTATGTGTAAAATACAGTATTTGGCGTTAGAATATATCAATAATGTTGCATAACTTTGATACATTAGCACAGTAGGGTGTTGCTGAAATTCTTCATCTTTATTGGCATTATGATGACAACAATGATTGTCGTTAGCATTTCTCGCTGGTATCACAACCAATGGTATATCGTCATTTAGTAGCCAAAGGGTTTAATTACCCCTTTTCTTTTAAATTACAGCGTACACAGTATAATAAATTACACATTTTTTTAAAAATTAATCCATGACACTAAAATATGAATTTCATTTTCTTTTTAGAAAGGAGTTAATTAATGTCCTGCACCATAAAATAGCATGAGATAATTTTTAGGTTATATTTGTTATTTTCTAAACATCAGTTACTTACCCACCAATCAAAGTTCTTCTATTAAGGTTCCACTCTGTCACTGAAACAATTATCGTGGCATTGTGTTACAGAAGGTATAAATATTTCTGTTGTATATTAAAGCCAAAATTATATCGAATTTCTAAGAATGCGTGAAAGTATAATTGCAAAAGTTTCTTCTTTAGTTTAAAGTTTAAAACTAATAATAATTGATTTGCATTTGAAACAACAGAAATTTAAGGCACTTTGTAGTTTCCATAGTGGTCACTTAAAATCATACATTCTTAAAGAACATGTAATTAAACAACTGTAAGATAATCATGTAAAAAATAATCATAAACTATCATTATTCGTACCATATTACTATCTGAAAGTGTGTGGAATAGTACTCGTGACATTCATTTGTTTTTAAAATATATAATAGGTCGATATCATCGTATTACTGGCAAAAGACTCTAAAGTGAAAAAGTGAGTTTTGAAATAATTGAGTTTTAATGTTGGAGTCTCTCTGTTAAATAGATTGTACGACCATTTCTTAATGTATAATCAGTATACCTTAAGAAATTGTTGTAAAATCTATTTAACAGAGAGACTCAAACATTAAAACTCGATTATTTCAAAACTCACTTTTTCACTTTAGCGTCTTTTGCCAGTAATACGATGATATATTACAGTTTTTATTTCTACTGTCTTAATTATTAAAGATATCGTCGCCAGTATTTCAGGAACATGTAACATGTAACTTGATTACTTGATTACTTGATTTAAGTCACTTTGTAGAGTATAGTTTATGTTTGCAATCTCTTTTATCATTGGCACATTTTTGTAATAATACATAATTTGTATACATTTTATAAACATGTGTTCATAAAAATATGCCAGTGATACGAGAGATTGCAAAAAATAAAATTATACTTTAAAAATGACTTAAACCAACAAATTGAGTTACGTGTTCTTCCAATATTGGCGACGATATAAAATTTTCTTTCCTAAATACAAAAATCATTTATTTTTATTATCAATGGCATCAGAAAGGATCTGTTTTTTGCTAAAAGGAACTTTTACTAAAGATACTTACAACTGTTATAATAATAGAATAATGCAATTTATTTCATGTAACTTTGGTAAAGATTTTTTATGTGGGTGGGTTTATGTGTAGCATTTAATCACAACAAACAGAAAAGTTGCAATCGGCTATTATTAAAAATGGTTTATTAAACAAACCTAACAATATTAAAACGCTTTTTCAAATGAGTTTTCATGTTTTAATGCTTGATTTGGCGGTATTTGTCCATTAATCTATGTTTGTCTTGTTTGTGTGATAATGTTGTGAATTTGATGTATTAATAATTCAGTACTTGACAAATTTTCTTTAATCATTATTTTTTTAAATTCATGGTGTTGTGAAATTTAAACAATTAAAAATTGCCAGACCTTTTCAAAAATCAAAGCATTTTTTTGATGAACACTGAGAATATCAATATATTTCAATAAATTCTTTAGATATTTATATTTCATTGTGTTTGTAAATTGGGTTACTAGTACACATTCTCTCTTGTATTTCAAAGTTGATCTTGTTATAGACTTTATTCTTAACTAGTTGGAGAGAAATGAATCCAAGCAAAATGCATTAACTGAATGCTAAGGTATTATAATAATAACAGTGACCCAATATTCAGACAATACAACGGATGCTTGGAGATATTTTCATAATCATAGCTTATTGGGATAGTATGAAATACTTTTGTGGACAAAATGCTTTGTGTTTTGATTGATCCACAATAATAAGCACTAGACTGTCATTGTGTTTTTTTTTTCTATTTTTTTTGCCTGTTTATGACGTGGTGTTGTCATCTAACTTCATAATACTGAACCCATCCAATACGGACGGGCGTGCGTGTGTCGGTGTGCGTGTATCCTGTTCAACAAACATATGTAACCTCAAATCAAACACATCGCGGCTTCACACTGGCTGAGTTATCATTTCACGGACCTATTTTTCGACACAATCACCACTGTCTATTCGTCTATGGTTATTATTGGCCATAGACAAGCAGATGTGGGGTGGAAATCCGCTCGAAAAATCGATCCGTGGATAAGATTGCAAGAGTGCTGGGGGCATCCAGGCACAAACTTCAAGAGCACAGGGGATATAGTGATCAGGTACTATTTTACAATACAAATTGTGATTGATTTTACCACCCCTGTTCATAATATTTACAACATTTTTGTTTACCAAATTGATTTTTTTATTTAATGTATGTACATGTACAAATATAATAATATGTGATAGTATTTATGCTCTTGATATATTTTCTGATTTAAGATTGAAAAAAACCCATTGAAAATTAAACGTCTCATACAATCTCACTTTTTATTCAATTAAGGGCTCGGAATTTTTTTTACTAAATCTGCATGTGTTTTAAACTAAATTTAACCCATCTCTCACTACTGAATATGGCTTTAGTCAAACACAGGGAAGTGGTCTACATCCATATATTATATATTCATTAGAAATTAGACTCTCCAACTATTTTCTTTTTTATCTTTAAGATTAAATTTTGCATATATCAAAAAAATGAATTAGACACTTTTAATTATTCTAGAAAATTTTCCAACTTCGTTTTTTAACTCCACCCCTCATAAATTAGGCAATATTTTATTATTCTTTTATCATGTTTCTATTTTTATACTTTGGCATGTATGCAACACATTACCATTTCATTACTTTATGTTTTCAGTTGGAACTGTGTGTGCGAATACTGAATGCGATTCTAACATTGTTATTCCGTAATGATATTGGCTCGACTGATGAAGAGTTCAACCATTTGACTCTATGTCTATTAAGGACCATTATTCAGGCCACCATACAAATGGATAGAGAAAATCCACTCATTGTAAGTTGAGTAAATTCAATGGAATTTTTGCATGTATATTTATGATTATTACAGGTGTGCGGCGGATTGAACTGAAATCTGCAGATGCCAAACCAATTAACTCAATTTTATATATTTTAGATATAGTGAACATTACATATTACTAATTTTAAATACTCACATTACAACAATAACAATACAATAAATGTATCAACTTAAAGAAAAATTAATATTTGAATCGTTTTTCAATTCTAATTATGACCCACTCTCCACAGCTAAGTCCTATCTGTTAATATTATACTGTACTTTATTTCTTGATAAATGTTAAAAAATTTATCAGCTGTCGTAATATTTTTCAGTGTCAACTGGTATCGGTGTTGTTGGAAATGTTCAGACAAATGTCTTTTGAACGGTATAACATCTACATCTCCATGTTCTCATGTACTAGTGAACTTTTGGACTTCCTCATGGAGATCCTAGTGGTGTTGCGAGACTGTGTGGAAAAACCTGTTTTTCAGAAACATTGGGCAGATATGATCAACCTGCAGAACAGTATTGTTCTTAATACTCTCAGGTATATATTATTCTATCCAATGAATTTGTATACATTATATACTATTCATCTTTAAGATACTTTGAATTCAAATTTTTATTTTTACATGTGTACTCAAAACAATTTTCATTTGATTAGTTTCAAAATCTATCCAAATAATCAATGTATAGCAGTCATTTATCTGAATACTACAGTTTTTACTAATTGTCTGATATGTATCATCCTCCATTATTTTTTCTTTAGACTATTCTGTGGGTAAATGACCAATAATATGTTTGCAAGAATAAAATCAATATTGCAGATGTTGAAACAAAATATTTAATATGAAATAATATTTTAAAAAGGTTTTATACGAATATTAAAGGAACATTTAAAAACATGATGAAAACGTCAAAACATTAAATTTTCAGACTTCTTTCGAGCACGTTGGTGGAATCTTTCCTCCAACCCATGGAAATTCAAGTATGGTCTAACTGGTTCCACTTGTCAGTGGTGTTTCTGACACAACCGTCTCTGCAGTTAGAAAAATTATCTTCCAGCAGACGACGCAGGATGACAGCACGACATGGAGATATGCGAAGGGAAACAGCGTTCACCGTCAGAGACATGTGGTTTAAACTAGGTATCCATGTAGAATGAACACAATAACATAACATCCAATCTCACAAAATATTCACATTATATGCTTCCAAGTTCTATCTTTATGTCGAAATACTGATTTACTGTTTTCATTATAATTAGTTCGACAGTTATTTATGTAAAATGGTATTTTTTTAGGTTACTGTATATTTAATGAATACTGTATTTTTTTATTACAGAGGATAATAAATGTCGGTTTTTACCAGGCCTTGTGGGTCCATTCCTCGAGATGAGTCTCTTGCCGGAAGTGGAACTCCGTAAGGCTACAATTCCACTATTTTTCGATATGATGCTTTGTGAATTCAATAATTCAATAGAGTTGTATCAAGACAACAGCAGAGGTAACTTCAATGAATTTGAAAATGAGATGATTTCCAAACTGGACGTGTTGGTTGAAGGTATATATATTTCAGTCTGATTTATACTTTACAGCTAGAAAAGAAAGGCAGAATGGAAGAGTCTGTTTAAGGCAGATACGGTTACTCAGCAATAGGGTCACAGAAGAAGGAAAAAATATACACTGTACTTTAATATTATTGTAACATTGCTTGGTGTTTTATGGTTCCGAATATATATGTACAGGATGAAGACTAATATAGGATCTGAAATATTCCATCTCACCTCCATCCAAACCAAAATAATAATATTGCAGTTTATCACACTTGTCGCCCAATACTTGCTTTAGTCATAATATTACTGCATAATAATATAGTAGCACTTGATTAACCATTTTTCATACTATAGACTTTGCTAAATTTATTTGCATGGGGATCAATTTACAAAGATTATGGAAATCTAAAATAGATTATTTGTCACTGACAGTGTATAAAACCAAATAATTTTATCAAATGTATTGTCTATTATAATAATAGTTGATAATTATTGTAGGTGGTAATGGTGATGCTCAATGGAGAGAACTGTTTGTAAATATGGTTGGAAATCGATGTTCCGATGATAGTATTCTTACAGATAAGGGAGGCAAATTTGTGTCTATTGTTGGTAGATTATTGGATATACTGTTGGAGTACAGGGATTTGCGTGACCATTCCAGTCTTCATTACCGAATGCAGGCCACGACTAAGCTTTTGGTTGGTATTGTAATTTTTTTTACAATTTCTTATAATTGAGAGCTCTAATATTTTTTAAATTATCAACCGAAACGAAGTAAAGTAAAGAAGAGGATGGACTACACCAGTGGTGTCCAACCTTTTGATCACTGGGAGCTACTTTTACATTTTAAATTTG
>JAGVSQ010007764.1:0-15008 GCA_022683975.1 Rhyacophila evoluta
ATTGATTTTAAATTCTGAATTATTTAAAACTGGTAAACTTCCATATGTAAAATATCACATATGGAAGTTTACCAGTTTTAAATAGTTCAGAATTTAAAATGTTTTCTATTTTCAGAAGGATATGAATGTCACAGGCGTCTTGAAATAAGTCGTTTTTTCATATTCTTTCATCTTTCCAGCCCTTTGCATATTTGCAAAAGCGTTGTATATTTACGCCGAATATATGAATGATGTGTGCCTGTTTTCCGATTCGAAATCCAGTTAGTTGAAAAAAAAGTAGGTCTTGTAGAGACTAATAACAATCGTGACTTGCAGGTGATATACACTCAATGTAACTTAACTGTTTAGTGATGTGTCGTGTGTCCATATGTCTTCTCATTAGGAACAAATTCATGCCGTTATATGTGAAATATTTTCCACAATAATCTAATTTCAAAGCTATTTGGTTGAAAATCTTTCAATATAATGGCATTTTTTTTATATTTTACACTATTTGATCTGAAAGTAAAATACATCAGACCGCTTAGCAAAAAAAACTATGGATAGAAGCGTTTTGTAATACTTGAATGTAATCATTCCAGCTGTCCAGCGGTCGCCAAATAAATCACACGCCTGATTAAGAACGCCACCTCTTTGATTCTAATATCTCAAAAACCTTTTATCGGCTGTCTTTGTGGTAGCAAGTGGTCGGTCGACATAAGAAACGATTTTACCCAATACGTAGAGAGGGGACTAATCGATTGCGATATCGACATTAACTTTAGGATTCTGATGATACCTGAATAATAACTTGATATAAAATGTTATTTAGCGCCTTCAATAGTTGAAAAAAAATAGTGTATAGATCTTTACTTAAATTGTTTGGAATCTTCTGCCTGTATAATGTACTTTAAAATAGAAAATACATACTTTAATTTATTAATACTTCTCCCAAACAGTAAATATTACGAATTTGAAAATTACATATGTCGTTTTGACTGTCGTTTTTGTGTCAACTGTTTTAGATTCGTATTTCAACATCATTATCAATATTCAACAATAGGCTCAAAACTTTTATACGGCCAAGTATTGAAATATGTTTCTAATGAAAGGATGAACACAATTATAAAGCTATCAATCTATTTAGCCGTGAATAGCCTTCATTGACAAGATGGTATAGTACTAAGCACATGTTATTAATGATTACTTCCAGTATTCCATTAAATTTTTCATATTCGACAAGAAAAGACAGAATATATCAATAGGTAAAACTTTGTATTGGATGATACATAATATAGGTGTGTCTCTAGGTGTTGTCTTCAGATTATTACATTTCCACATCCTTTCTCACGCAGCTCTTTGATTTACTTTGTGGAATTAGCTTACAATCAATTCTCATGGCAACGGTTATAATTCTAAAGTAAAATATACGTTTTTATAATGCGGAGATCCATATACTCTATTTATAATATAACATAGTATGTGCTCGTTTTTAAGCTGTTCAGATAAATATGCTTTTGTCGATAGGATCGATAATCGGTATAAAAAACAGTCAAAATATTAGTAATGGTTTTTTGTAGTGAAGATGATTGATTATAAAATAATGGAATACACACGCAATTCAGCTTTACTTAATGATTCGAAAGTAAATTATTTATAAAAATGTTGAGCAGGTTAAAATGTAACGATATCAGATAACGGTGTCATTCAAAAGCACCCTATCTCTGCTTTCCCATCCCTTTTTGCGAGCGTGTCTTTTTCTTGCGGCCCATGTCCGCCGTTGACAGTTTAATTCGGCGCCTTTGACGTCACGACGCTTTGAAATTAGACAGTGGCCGAGTATAAATTACGTTGCCCTTTATGGACACCATAAATACTTACACACACTCCAACCCAGCGCTTTTCAAGCTTTTGACCCTTTATCTGCTTCTATATTTTTTAGAATATCCTAGCGGAGACTTTTTCAATTAAAAATTAAACTTTTTAACTCTTCGACTGCTAAGATGCTTAAAATCTTAAAATCCCACCTAGAAGTCATTTCTTTTTAATTATTTTATCAAAAGTATGTTTTATTTTTCGACTAACTTAACTATTATAGTAATATTCCTCATTCATTTTGCATGATAATATATTTCAAACTAAAATTGAAATTTGTATATTTCGAAACGATCGTTTTTAGTGGTCCTTGTTTTTATCACGGATTACGATATATCGTTGCGTAGCAGTCAAAGAGTAAAACAAAGTTTTCACTAATTTTACTTGGATGAAAAACCTAAAATCTAATCATTTTGACTATAAATTGGATAAATATATAGAGCATTAATGATAATTAATTAACACATAATTAATCAAAAACCAATACTATAATCATTGTGTTATAATTTACATCGTGGTATTATTATTTTGTTTGTACAACTTGAATTTATAATTTGTAATGTTCTCAATAAATCAAATCAATAAATTTAAAAAAAAATGAATTAGTTTAAAGCAGTGGCGTAGATTGTGAAGATGAGATAGTATGATAGAATGTCATTGTTGTTGACAATGATCAAAAATCTTTATGAAATTCGTGAATGATTCTATGATACATTCTATGTTTACATACTATTTTTGCAGCTATCGAATACTATAAGTACAGCGAAAACAAATAAACTATACATTTATTATACATATAATAATTTCTCGTATATTATTATTAGTTGACGTTTATTTTTAGCCTCTTGTCTGGTGGTGGTTATAACCCCCAAAATTAAATTTATCACTAGATAGGATATGAACTGTAAATTGGTACGGGTATATTGCTTTTTATTATACATTATATTACTATATGATATACAGATTTAAATTAAAAGGGAGAATAAGGCATTATAGAGTAATAGTTTGTAAAAAAAAAATAATGTGGATTCAGTTTTATTTATACTTCATATTTTAGATAGATGTTTGGCGTGTTGTGCATATAGTTGGTTGGGAAACGCTGGCATATAGGATCATCCACTCCGCCCTCTGGCACGAAATAGGTGGAGTCAAGACTACTTTTTTGCGTTTTTCCTTTATGAAATATGCGCCGGCGAAAGGAGCGGAAGCAACAAAGAAACCGGCCTGTATTTTACGAATATTACCACGTTTTTTATTGCTCCGCGGAACCGGCTTGTAATTTTGAAAGCTTTTAGAACGAAACCTCACGAGAGCTTCTAATAACTACATAACCACTGTTTATGATAGATCGTGTTTAATTTCGGAAAGAGTCTACCGTAACGACTTGTGCTTTCATTTAAAGATATCGTATTTTGAAAGGAAAGAAAAGATTTTCATTGTAACTTCGAGTCGTAAAATGAAATTTGTTATTTTTATTACTATTTCACTGATTTAAAGTTTTTCTTTTGAAAATTGGATCGTAAATTTGAAGAACAGGAGCATTCACATTAATATGTGAATATTGCAGTAATTTTCAATCATTTATTACGTATGCTATTTTTAACGAAAATATAAATCAATTTTTTTTTTGTCATTATTATATTTGGCTATTTATCATTTCTAAATTACTAAGCATTAAAGCGATGAGTTAAAAGGAAAATGAAAAATAGTTCTGTAATGAATAGGGCTTATGGATAAATAGTTACCTATATCGATATTCATTTTCCAATACTGGGAGCAGTCGATACATCGATTCATCGCTAGAATAATAAATTCTCCGCTAATACATTTGATTGCCTCAATTATATCAATTAGTCGTCGATTATAAAACACCTCATTAAAACACTTAATTCACTCTAATTTGAATTTTGAATTATTATTTATAACTGAATTTTTGAGCCTCGCATCCGCAAAGTGCGAGTTCAATACTTAAATCTGCTGGATTTTCAAAAGAATCTGAAAATTCAGGATTGGATGCCCATCGGGTTAAGCAAATTGATTAACAACCAATTCTCGCAAAAAATAATCTGTCAAGACATGTATTCAAATTGTGGGGATCCATATACTCCACTTTCAAAGCGGATATCTTAACAATGTGTAGTTCTATATGGTACATTTTCAGAGTGGACATGTTAAAAAAAATACATCAATTGCACTAAAAATTATACATTGCTATTATTTCAGGGCTCGATCGCCTACAGTCTAATGATGGGCGCTTAGTTTTAAATATATTATCAGTTTTTTCACGATCAATACCCCTAAAGGTTTGAACAAATCGCATGCCACACGAAAGTATTGATAAACCAACGATGTTATTTATTGCTAGAGCTTGGTAATGTTGCATAATATCTTTGTGTCTTATTATTTGCCCCAATAATGATGGCACTTAATAGTGACCGTCTCGAATTCAAAAGTTTTTTTATTTTTGGATTAAAAGCCATATGATTAAAAAAAAATTGTGTTTAATGTATTGGATCAAATAATCATCCTATCGCTATGTTTTATTAAATGTAATCGAATAAAATAGCAACGTGCAACTGTTTATTTGCATTATCATACAATAAATCTTTTATATATTGTAGAAAATGTAAGCATTGTCCTCGCTATAAATAATCATTAAAAACGTATCTGCAAAGCGAGAGCGTGCGTTTTTCTTTGTTCCTTCGCGGTGAAATTTTATTTTGTCCATGTTGTTGGTCGTTTTTTCTTTTCTTTTCTAATTTGTGTCCTACTACGCTGTGTTACTCCTCTTGTTACGAACGCCCCTCGCGTGACATCATTCTTGTATCTTCGTCATTTGCGCTGTAAACGAGAACGGCGAGTGGAAAGCATCGAAATTAATTAACTTGCAGAAAGTGAACATGAAAATTTGGTTAAAAAATATTAAATGATCTAGTTTAAAACGTTACTGTATTGCCAATCGACGGTTGAATAATTCCATTTAACTAAAATTTATTTTGTTAACCCGGCAGCGAAGTTGGTAGCGTGCGCGCCTTGCGATCCGGGAAATGGGGGTTCGATTCCCCATCTGTTGGATTTATAAAAATCCGAAAATGTAGAACTGTATACTTATTGGGTTGACAAATAATTCTCGTGAAAAATAATCTGTCAAGACGTCTTCAAATTGCGGAGATCCATATTCTCCTCTTTCGTGGTGGATATCCTCACGTTGCGCAAATTCATATGCTCAACGTTGGGAGCGAACATGGTTTAAAAAAAAACCAGTTTATTACGTTTCTTAAATTGCTACTTTTAGGCAGCATACGCCCTTCCTCAAGGATGGAAAATAAATGGCACACACATAATCTTCACTGATACTTTAATTCTACCAAAGTAATCGAATAAAATATATTTTATAATAGATCATTGTACTTAAAGTCCAAGGAGATGTTAAATAAATTAACAATAATATCGATGCAACTACATTTAAAATGATCATTTATGTAATAGTATGTATAATAAGTGCACCGTGCATTCAATCTCAGTATATTTTATGGAATAAATTATTCGAATATTCTATTTCAATAAAATTATACCCCTACCGTTTAGGATGTGACCTAACGTTGTAGACGGTATAGCCTCACAAGAATATTGTTTTTTATATATAAAAATAATGTCATGCTTTATTGTCGGTAAACTATTTGTCTGTAAATATTTCTCGATTTACTGCTTCTAATCGACATAAAAACTGAAATTCAGCGCTGAACTACCGAGAAAATTCTGTCTGGAAGTACCGATAAAATTCTGAAAACTGAATAAATCGAAATAGCGGCATATGTTTTTTCAGTCTTTATGTACTCGAATATATATCTTAGCTTGGGTATTTCAGCATGTATTCAATGTAAAAAAACACATATGTTGATGACAGAATAACGTTTTCAATACAAGAAATTTATAAATACAATTTTTTTAGTATTTGGTAGTATATTTCACTATAAAATAGCCATACTACAATAATCTGTCTGGAGTCTCGTAAAAATTGTAAGAATAGCCATCATTTTTGGATGCATGTATCTGAATTGATAAAGGCAAAATTATTTTATATTATTAAGAAAAACGAAACTATAATTAATTTTTATTTTTAAACCGTTAAAGTATTTTATTTGAAAATCACCCAACGGTTTTTCTACAATAGTTACTCTCGCTGAGGAATGCTTTGGAATTTAAGACTAGGATTTAATGTAAGTGATTTGATAAATCCATTTAAACCGTGTTTTGGATCAGTATACAGATGCATATCACATATACAACAAATTATATTAAATAATATTAAATGCCCATTACATTAGTTTTTACAAATGACATCTATTTTTTCAGTAAAGTAAGGTAAAGATTAAAGTCATACAGTGATACCTTGCATTACAAGTAACTTATTTGCAAGACGAGCATTTTTTTTATAAATTATGACTTAATTATCGAGAGGACTCTTTCAATGCGAGTTTATTGAATAAAAGATGACAAAAAGGATATACATTATGGCATAAGAGAATGCAATGTCCAGTATCAACCGGTCGTGTATCATTCCGAGAATTCATGCCTTTAGAAAAAAATAAGTGCAATAGAGGCAATTATAATCATGTCTTGTGCGTTGAGTGAATTGATGAAGTCTCTTATCATAAGCAGCAATTATGATAGTGACAATAAAAATTGTCTTTCAAAATAACCCTCCTCTCTGTCTTCTCTCTCATTTAGAATAGGCTTGATTAGATTTGATAATGTAGATACTTAAATATTGAAACTATGAAAAGGTATGTATGTATTTTATATGAATATTTTTTGATTAAATAAGGAATCGTGTTAGTTCATAAATTTGCTTTGATAGAATTATAAACACATTCCCGGAACTAATTATACTCGTAACCTAAGGTTCTACTGTGTTGTGTTTTCTCATTGTCTCATATATCAAAGGATGGATGAGCTGGTCATTTCTCAAGACTGGATAAACTCAATAGGCGTTTTTATGCTAGAAGGAAAAATGGGCGTCGGGAGATAATAACTTTGATCGTAAGGAAAAATATAGAGCACTCTAAAAGCTAAGGTAGTCGAGGAGCTTTCAATAAATTTGACAAGATTGGAAGTGATCCAGTGACAGACGAGTTGTTATAATTCTGGTACACATGACGTTATTTAAAAGTGTGTAAATGTTATTTGTGATGTTGAAAGTGAAAAATTTCAGCTCTGTTTTTTTAAAACTTTTTTATCAGTTTGCTTAAAAATACTGCAGTTCTAAATGCAAGTGAATTCTAGAAAAGCATTAAATTACATTTTCAGTTGATATAAATAGACGACATTATCGTTGGATGGTATAAAAATTAATTATATATCCCTTTAAATTAAAATTTCGTTTGTATTATTAATGTAAAATATAAGAACATATTCGAGGCATTTTTTTGGGAGGTATCCTGCCGTTCTGTTATTCTAGATGCTTTTTTTTATCAAAAGGGTGGTTGCGGAGGATTCCGCCCCTATTGTTTAGGTCTAAAACGAGTCCTTTCGTCCTTGCCGCCCCCCTGAGGACCACTTCCGCTCGCTCTACTGCAAATAAAACTCTAAAAAACCGAAATGCGATTGTCTCAAAGTCGCACAATTGTTTCTCTACTTTTTGCTACTTGTAAGCTTTCACCCTTTCATTGCCCGAATCACTTCAACCATGAAAGTTTTTCGATGTAATTTATATAAACTTTCGAACAAAAGATGGCTCAACTAATAATACCTCAAGCTTTTTAAAGCACATAACAATTATTTAGTCGCAAATATATACTTTATTACGTGTCCTTTGTTCAGGAAAAAGCTTTCGCTACAGATTTAGTGTAATTCTTCTTGCCAAATAAATTTAGTGGTTGAATACCTAGATTTCATCACAAAACTATTTGGAATTTTGAATCCCTATTTAATTCCCTCACGTTATAAATTAAAAATAGTTTTTCTTAAGCAATAAAAGTGGTGGAAAGTAATAAAATCTGTTAAAAATAGTATGTTCTTTCGTATACGAAATCTTTATCTATCGAAATATTTTCAAAAAAAAATACGTTACAACTAAAAAAATAGAAGTTATTCATAATTATACCTTAATAGTATCGTTTCGTCAACTGAGATGATTAGCATTAGTGCAATAAATTGAATGACGCGTACTTACATTCTGATGTTGATGAACAATTTTAAAATTCACAAATGCGGTATTAGACTTATAATGGGTTGAGCGACTGGCTATCAACCGATTTTTATGAAATTTAATTCTTCAAAATATACCTTCACATTGTAAAAATCTATATACTTCACAATGTAAACTGGAATACAGTCAAAATGAAATAAAAATTAATATGTATTATATCAATAATGGGTTTTCATATTTGGAAAATGCATTAAAATATAAAAGGCCGTAGAAAAAATATGTTTTTAAGTTAGTTACAATACTATACCGATCAGCGTAATGCTTACGCACACATATACATGTGTAAATATGAACATGTACATTATTAGTATCTATACTATTATACCATACCATATTATGCAGTCAACCCTGTTTTTATGCGCTATTTTTTGTGCGATTTATTCATGCGGTATAAAAAAATTAGATGTGTTGCAAACAGTATTACTGATGAAGTTTCAGATTATTTATTTTATGCGTTATTTAATGCGGTTCTTATCCCCCATACAAAAACAGGTTTGAGCGTATATTGTTCAATAATCAGTTTGGATATCTTTGGATTTAAAATTGATTCGAGTTATGTATATGTATTTGATAAGATATTAGTACTTATATTAATGGGATAATAGATTATTAATCTAAAAGATATTCCAGTAACGTATATAAATAACTTGATTGAAACCGGAAAAGGTCTAAGTAATAAAAGCTTCAGAAGCAGAAGAGAGAAAGCTTAAATATTTCTCAATTTAAGAATTTTAAAAAGTATACAAAAGCTTGAAATGGTTGTTGCAAAGAGAGGTGAGAGCACAATCAAACCTGACGTCATTGTAGCCAGCAAAGTAATAGATGTGTGGCCCTGGAATTGTTTTTGGACCTCCGCCGAAATGTTTCAAGTAAGATATATCTATTTGATCATTGCTAGATTTTACCTGGGATTGTTTAGTAGACCGAAAATTTATTTTAAAAGTTCGAAAGAGATAGACTAACACGCTTTATTTTCTTGGCGAGCGCTTTCACACTACACTGAAAGAAAGGGTTGAAGAGAGCTTTTTTCATGACTTAGTCACATTTGTTATTTATTTTAGCACATCATTTTAAAAATTCACTATTTTTTTAGTTGATGTATCAATTATTTGTTATAATAATTGAATAATATATGAACGATTATGTCCGCAGATACATAATTATTGTCTTTATTATGAATATTCAAAATATAAAATTTATTTTAACCATATATACAACTGACTATGTGTGATGTCTACACCATCAAATGCATAATTTATTTATAACTAATTACACCATTTGCTATTAAATTATTGACAGTAAATATTTTTACTATGAAAACTTATATGTTTCACTTTGGAATCAGACATGGATAAAATATATCTTTATATAATATATAACAGTATATGATACACGAGCTTTGTAACAAAAATACTGAAAAGTATTCGGTGTTTAGATTATGATATATTTTTTTTCTTTTCTCTTTAATTTTTTTCAAGAATTTCAAGACATTTAAAGTCATAAAAAATATGTTAAATATTCCCTTGTTGAATGTTACACCTTGATTATTACTAGAAACATATTACACGAGGAAATTCGATACACTAAAGAAATCATATTTTGGAAATCTGTATTTGAGTTATTCACTATTTTTTTCAAATGTTGTCTTAAGTTTTAATAATATTTTTGAAAGTACTCCTAAGAAGTCTAGTATTGAAATACATGTATAACATTTATAATGTGAATATTTTAATTAGTAATTGAAAGTCAGCTGTGGAGTTATGCTACTAAATGTGCCCACCATCCTTACATCTGGTGTTAAACAGGTGTATCCCGGAGCACTGATAGCGAGAAGTATATTTAATAGGGAATGTCCCGGGGGTTAAAATAAATATTTCTTGCGTCGTTTTCTAGTCTAGTGTTTGTTCTGCAATGCAACAACAATTTTGAAAATATTCAAATGTCTGGTGCGGATAGTTTTTGTTCTCCAGCTTCTAGCACTGCTCATTGAGAGTGTACATCCCCAAATAGTAGGGCGGGTTGGTTTTACGACGTGTCATTTACAGAATTATTTTATAACACGCTCGCTGACTTTATTTGCAACTCTTGTTTCGCTGAAATTTACTTATCTCATCAAACAAACTCGTGCGACTTTTTTAGTCACGTCCTCCCCCACACTCCGCATTGGCACTTCATGATAGAACGATGAACCCCATAAACGTTATGGGATTTTTATATCGCGTGAAATTAATGGCGTAAAGAACACGAGAACACACTCTATTCGGCGCGTCGATTTTGTCATATTAATTTTTTTACGACGGATTCTGGCTTTGTTCGTCGACGTCGGAAATAATTCCGCATTAGTGTAATGTCGGATTTCTTTTTGTCTTCGCGAAATGCCTCGTTTTGTTGCCACCCGTTAAATATTATATTCTTATGAGAGATGAGCTATGATTAATTCTTCTTAAACTATAGCAGCGTTTCTCAACTTATAGGTTTCAATCCGACATTGGTTCATTAGACATATTTAATGGGTCGCGAAAAAATTCTTGAGATAATTTAAAACCAACATGAGCCAAAGCCAATATGCACATTGATAATATCTAATATTGTAGCCGATTGAGTCAATGGGTTTCAAAAAGCATTCTGGAGGCTTAATTAGCAAGCATCTAGAGTGCTTTTTGCAATTTGGCGACGAAATTTTCAGCTTGTATTATTAAAATAAAATATTTTTTGTTTGACATTTTATTTTTTATTTTATTCATATTGTCCTGGGTAGTGAAATCAAAGCCGTTGCACTAAATTAAGTTGTGACAAATATTAGTAAATCGCGAAATTTAAATTTATATAAGAGAGCAAAAAAATGGAACATATTTGAAATAACCACATATAATACATAGTAAACTCACTTTTTCCTGGGCGAAAATAAAAAAAATCCTGTAAAACAGGAATTAAAACAAAAAGCACGGGACTTCCCAAATATAATGATAAAAGGCGCACAGTGATGCACTATATTTACCCATTGTAAATATGATATATAAAACAATAATATCTTTCCCCCCGATAGCGCAGAGGTAAGCGTGCGCGCCTAGAAATTAGGAAAATGCGGGTTCGATCCCCATCGGATTTAAAAAAATCGAAAAATGCAGGACTGGATTCTCATAAGGTTGAGAAATTTTCTGACAAACAATTCTCGTGAAAAATAATTCGTCAAGACGTCTTCAAATTGTGGAGATATACTCTACTTTTGGAGTGGATATCTTCACATTGTGTAGATCCATATGCTCCTCTTTGGAAACAATCATGGTATAAGAAAAATAATACAACACTTTCTTTTATTTCACTTTCACACTCGTATTATGTAAATACACCAAAACAAACACGAAAATGAGTAAAAAATTTCTAAAAAAAATTAACTGTGTGCGTTCGATTATTTGTATAGATGTTAATTATTTGTCCTTGCGGTGATATCCAGTTATTATAGTTGATAACAATACACTAAATGTTGAATTCTTTGTTATAGTATACTTATACTTAAACACCATTTATTGAACAAGCTTAAAGATGAAATTGGTATCGCAAATATGGGACGTAAGAAAGATTAAAATAGTTGTTAGAATTGGCTTAAGTTTATGGTATTATTATAATTAATTGAATTAATCTATTAATCTGTTTTATGCATATGTGTATAAACTATTAAACTAGTCTATACTAATTTGTGATATTAATTTTATGAATATTTTAATGTCAGCCGAATGTTATTGTTGTCATAAAACCAAACTATAAAGCGTCTTGTGTGATATGATAACATGAAAGCGCATTGATAATATTAAGCCAAACGGTTTTATGGTGATATGCTTTGTAAGATCTTCACACGTTCGTGGTGAGATAAAATGTCATGTGACATTACAATGCCATGGATACCGTTGCAATGGCTCATTTGAAGCCAGCGTGAGCTTTTTGGGAGTGCGTCAAAGTTCAGAGCTTTTAAAATAGATGTTTAAATTAAGCACGGTGAATTAACTTTTCAATTGCCTCGTCTTATGCATAATAGAATAACTTAACTCCAGAATATACATTTATTGAATAGTTATGATGAAATGCATTTGTGATTTTTATAATATATTAGCCGAGAGGTGCGTGGTTTGACGCCGAAGTGAATATTGTCGGTTTGAATTTTACGATGGATTAAAAAAAACAAATTTGCAAGATTGCATGTCAAACTGCCTAATCAGCTAATTCTCGTGAAAACGATCAAGATTGTCTTTGCGTAGTTGGCGTCCATTACATAATTTTGGAAAGAGCATCTTTACACTGATAACCCATATGATTTACATATGGAGCGGACATACTAAATAAAAGCTTGTAAAAAATCAGTATATACAGTAATCTCTCTGTTTATACGGCAAGCTGTATTAAAATGTAAGTTTAAAACCGCGTAAAGAAATGTATAAAAGCATATTTAAACCAACCACATGTTTTCAAGTATTAATTCTTTGTCATATAATTTAATTAATATTTGTTTCAATGTTAATGAAATACTTTTTTACTGTCATTGAATATATATTATTTATGCTAAATCAATCTTTTATACTATTTTTTTAATGTGAACATTAAAAATATTGGTTAATTTAATGGTGACGTTAATATGGTATTCGATGCAATAATAGTGATGAAATAGAGTCTGTCAAATTTGTGTCGTCGAGATATTGCTTTGTCATGATTGATAGATATTATATATAAATGAGTATAACTGCATTTTGGTCATTTTAAAATAGGTAAAAGACAAATTCCAAATATAAGATACTAAAATTTGATGTCACAGATACTCTGCAGAAAAAAACAACAAGGAGAAAATAATAATTTTTTCTGAAAAAATTGCTATTAAATTTTTTTTTTGCTTTTCTGAAAATGGTATTGTTGGACTCATACTTATAAGTCCGTCCATATTATATATTCGGTTGGGTCTCTTTAATATATTTCTTAAATTATTCTGTTTAAGGCTTTGGTTAACCACCTCTGCGTTATAAGATTGTCTGGATGTCGTTACGCATGAGTCGAGTGATTGTCAGGCGCCGTACAGCGGTGTTAGGAGTAACGGGTTCGCTACGCTAACGTCGTTATACACTTGGAGTAGTCGCGGGGAAGGGAGGAGGGTATATCACCGGCTTAGTAGATGAATCTTATATAATCTATGTCAGTGACAGTTATGGTTATATATTTTGAGGCCTATAAGAGCGCTGTCAAAAAGCGAACGCTTTCTTAGAGCGGATTTCCGAATTGGATGCTAAATCTGTGTTGCTAATGTATAAACGCGTTGAGCCTACCAACATTATTAGTACTGTGTTAATTGTGACGATAAATTATGTTAAATGCAGCAAAATTTTGAGTATATGACTAAATTTGTATGATAATTACGAGAGAAAACATACAAACACAAAAAAAAATACTTAAAATAATTCCCCTTGAATCTTTAATCAAACTAAAAACTTATTCTTAGATTAAATTAAATAAGCTTCGCATCTCTTTCGAGTACGTTAATAGAAAAATAATAATATGTATAAAAGTCAACACATTTTGATTAATCGTATTTAAAAATCATTTGGTATATTAATAAATAAGAAAGAATAATCTTTTTGTAATACAATGTAAATTGTAAAGCATTATAAAACATAGTTTTTAACATGACTTTCTGATGAGTTGGAGTATCAGAGGTTAGGAAATTAAATATAAAATTTACTTACATGTTGTTTTTGAAAAATAATTAAATAGACAGTACTGCATACGCGTGTAATAATACGCATACGATATTTACGTCTTGATCGACAAGCTTTCGATGTTTATGAATCAACCTTTGGCCATATACTCTATTTTTAAATATTTAAGCTGTTATAATATGAAATGAATAACAAATGTTTTGAATATATTTCGAATCACTCGTCAAGATCAAAGAATTTTGTAAAATTAAGAATTTACAAAAAATATTTTAAATATATAGATATTTGCAAACAAAAATCTCAGTATCGATACAACAATGAGGACTCAGAAAAGTCAGACGAAATGAAAGTTTATTATGAAGTACGTAGAGTGAACAATCGCTTTGAAAATTTCATATACCTACTCTAGTGGAAGGGCCATCAAACTTTTCGTTGTTTTGCTTCATCGGGTATTCCGGGATGAGCGTATACAAAATTTTCACTTGTAATTTTTCCCGCGCAATGTGGGTGGAATTTTTTTACGCGAAATGTTATACTGCAATATTCAAACGAGCGCACGTGCACACCAGGGATTATCCCGGAAGAAAAATATTTACCGGGAATTTTATAATATTTATTAAATACAAAAATGATGAATTTCACTGAAGTATCTATTTTAAAAATCTTGTTACGTCCATTGACTTCCACTAAAATGAATTGTTAATTTCACATGGTATTGTATGTTGCTTTCAATCATTGACAATATCAAACTGAATATGTAAATGTATATTTAAAGCCAAGTAAATGCCACTTAATATTATTTTATTAATTATTATTTGCATTAATTGAATGTCATCGCAAGGCGAAACAACGAACGTGTACGCATACAATTAAATTGATGTATTGCATATCTTCTCATGTATACTCATGTCCAGTTATTTTACTTCATCTACCATCTACCATTCTCTACCATTATTTATGAGGAAAAAAAAGGAAGAAAGACGGTGAACATTGAACATAGAGAGAGAAAAAAATCTTTTTTTTAAGGTCATACAATATTTTAAACAAATATGAGTTCAACGATCTCTATTTAATTTGCTAATCTTCTTATGCCTTTTCCCTTCATTCTACTGATAACAAGCTTCTATACAACCTTATTTTTTTATACAGTGTCGATAATATTCAGTGAAGAATCTTTATTATTATTGTGAATTATTGTGACATTCAATGTGACAAGACGTGTTATTTGGTGTTACCGAACAGTCAAA